>BMAO01034926.1:0-213117 GCA_019973975.1 Trichonephila clavata
TTGTGCCTCCTCCAATTACAAAGTTAAAAAATTCAGAAATAAAGTTTCCGCGCATTGATATTGGTGCGATGCGGCGGAGTTTATAAGGAGCTGCACTCGAAAATAAGCAGAATTGGAAGTTGTTTCTCACCCCCAATGTTGCTGAATTTTTAAGACGAAAGGACTCGTTTAGCGACCCATGGAGGAACCGATTCACTCCCCCCTATCTTTCAGATAAGTGGTTATTTTTTTGTATTCATTTTGTGCCAACTTTGATTGTTTAAATAAATGTAAATTCTGTAAGCTAAATCGAGAAATTTCATTTTTTCATTCAGTGAATTCGTAAATTATTAATACAGCGTAAGAGAGTAATCTAGGAAGTTAAATTAAGCATGATGCAAACTTTACGAATCTGGGTTAATATTTAAATATAGCGTTGCATCACAATGAAAAGATTTTATTTTCGTACAAATATTTCCTTCTCTGTTAGTTTTGTGACCTGTAGCCTAATGGTTATGGTCACGAACTCGTGGACAGCGTATCGCGGGTTTGAGTCCTAGTGCCACAGAAGACCCACTGTGAAGAGGGGTAACATTGGTGTGGCAGTTTAGAGAGGGGGTTGCCAGATCAGGTGTCGTTCTCGTCACTTGACAGAGGTTGATAGCCTTTGTTATGTTTTATAGTGCGACGTTAATATAACTCTCTCTCCCTTTTAATTTTAAATAACACTTACCAAAAATAATGTCGTTTTATTCATAAACTTAATGCTCTAGAAGTAAAATAAAATAAAAAAATAATTTCGTTGTGTTTTTTATATCAATAGCCCATAATCGAAGACACATGTATTTTTTTAAAAAATGAAGGATACGACAGTTACAAAATATTATTTGAAATGTTTAAAGTACGAAAACAATAAGACTAGCATATTATTTGATGTTTTATTTAGTTGTCTTGTTTTCATTTTATCATTTCCTTCAAAGACATTTTTTAATATTCCACCGACTCCAAAATTGAACAAATTTCTTTATCATCAAAACTCTGGACAATTATAATGTTATCGTTCTTTACAGACATGGGATCAACCGCAATAGTTGCTTCAATGATGGGTAAATTTGGATCTGCAGCCGCATTCATGGTTATCTACCAACAAGCTGCGGAATTGTATCCCACACCAGTCAGAGCTCTCGGAATGGGTATTGGATCTGTTGTATCTTCCTTAGCTGTTATCTGTATGCCATACGTCTGTTATTTGGTAAGCATAGTACATTCATTACTATTAATGTAAATCTTAATATAATAAAAAAAGATAATAGTATAGTAAGAGGAGAAATAATTCCGCAAGTGTTCATATATCTATACATTTATAAAGAAAAACGATTTTCTCAATCATTCACTCACTCATCACGAGGTCTCCAGAACTATTTGACTTACAGACTTTAAATTTGGCAGGCATGTTCCTTTTGTTAATTGCAGGTATTCGCTAAGAACGGGCTTGTGGAAATAGACTCTCCATCGGACTCCAGACCGGAAGGCCTGGGTTCAATGCCCGATGCCACCAAATACCCTCGAGTACACACGGAGTACGTGCTCGTTAAATCAGTGGGTCCGAATGGTGTCGCCATCTATCGTGTTGCACCGAGCAAAATCGTATTGTCACCTTCATGGGGACTCAAAGCTTAGGCTAACGACAGGCGTAAAATTCTAGTCCTTAGCCGCAATGAATTTCGTGGACCTTGATCTAATGTTACTGTCGATCAGGTGGCATAAGCAACAACAACAACAAAAATTAGTGGATATTTATCAAAGAATTCTTACTGTGTACGTTGACACGTGTGTGTCGAAGCCCCCCACTGTGACGAGATGGGTGAGAATATTTAGGAACGGTTAACATTAGACAAGGGATTTGCCACTGCCCAGTCAGAAGTACAAAGTTGTGACAGAGAAGCTGATTACGGACATTGAGACTGCAATCAAGGGAAATCGACGTCGAAGCATATATGACATCGCAAATGAGTTTAACGTTTCCCTCAGTATTGTTCATAATATTGTCACCAACATTCTGAAGTATCGAAAAGTTTGTTGCCAAATGGGTACCTCGCATGCTGTCTGAACACTACAAAAAAACAGCGAATGGGCCTGAATCTACAGCATTTGTTGCGCTACAGGGATGACGGTGACAACTTTCTACAGCACATAATGGCAAGGGATGAAACCTGGTATCACCACTTCCAACCGGAAGTAAAGTCCATCAGCATGCAATGAAAACATCTCGACTCACCTAGGCCCAAAAAATTCAAAGCTCAGCAGTCAGCCGGGAAAAGGATGTTGACGGCACTTTTCAACATGCAAGGACCCCTAGTACTACAGTTCTGAACTGGTTCCATGATCAACCGACATGGTTCTTGGTGGACAGAATTTGTAACCTTCCTAAGCAATGGAACGCCTACATAAACACCATGAGTGGTTTCTTTTTAAAAACTTTGAAAGCATTTCACTAATTAAGTATTCTTGTTTCTATGTATTGAATTTGTTTTAATTCTGTCCCTACGCATCTCATGGATACACACCTCGAATCACTGTTATTTGAACATCTCTTATAGATTTAAAAAAACATCCGCGTGGCCTGAACTGTTAGAACTACAGACCTGAAATTGGGCATGTTTCTTTTGATGTGTAAAGATCCACTAAGAATGGATCTTCTGACAGAAATCCGACTCTGAAAATAAAGATTATAATCTTTTCTTTCAGATAAATTATAATTAAATATCGATAACTTAAAACAATAAGCAGTCATACAACATCATAAAATACACGGCGAAAGGGTTGAGTAACGTGACTATGTGTATATATTTAGTTGAAATTCAGACATTGCAACATGATTTACTGGATACTTCTCAACTGTTTCACAAAAGATAAATGTGAATAACGCACTTATAAAGTCGAACAATATTTAAAATGGAGCTTAGTAAGGCACACCGTTTACAGTGCTGTAAAGGAGAGATTCTATGACCAAGCTGAATATATAAAAAAGCAAAGTAAAAATTACTAAGTCCACAGGGACTTCCTCTTTTGGGAATACATGGATTCACTAGCGTGCAAAATATCTGTAGACTCGGTAGAAAATTTCACAGTGAGAATCGTTGTTGGAAAGTGAACGAAATAAACAAAATATCAAAAATTATTGGAGAAGACTGGATAATCTTTTTATTCACTTCTGTAATTGCGCAACGATACCTTTGGAGTTTTTTTTTTTTTTGGATTGAACAGAATTTTTCAATTTATGATTTCTCTGTTTTTTTCCCTGCCTAGTTATTTAAAAACTCAACTTAAATATTAGGCATTTAATTTCAGTCTTTCTTTGCATTCTGAGCTGAATGCAACCATCGGTTTCGTAGTGAATATAGTAATTTGATGAGTACTATCATCCCCCGATTTAATTGAAAAGGTTGATTAAATTTTCATAAACGAAGTATTTTCGCCAAATATTTGTAATTTTCGGTCAAATTTGAGTGTGTGACACGTTTTTAAAAAGATTCAGGTTTAGAAAAGAATTTAAAATCAAAAAACCCTTTTTAAAAACAATCTCTATTTGCCTCTCTATTCTTATAAACCTATAAAAAAGAATTTTTTTTTCAATCAACTGAAATTTTATTAATAACAGTACTTTTTTAGCTTTATAATAAATGACAAAGATTTTTTTCATGAACTTCAATTCAGTGGAGCAACATTTTAAAATTCAATCAATCTTCTACCGTTCGTTGATAACGTACCTTTAAAAGCCCTAAAAAGTACTATTTTAATATTTTTTTTATCTGTCTGTCTATCTAATGAAATTCTGTTGAAAAGTTATTTAAGGTAGTGTAGTACTTTTTATTTTCCCTCGTCTTTTTGATGAGATAGCAAGAAATATATTTTATTTTAATAATTTGAAAAATTATATTAGATATGAAAATATGGTCTTCAAAAATTCTTAAGATTCAAACTTATCTCATTCAACTGCGGAAAAATATCATTAGCTACATAAAAATTAGTGGCAATTACAGTTTACGAGACAACTATAGCTAAAAAAAATTATTTTTATCACAAAGAAATTGCATCATATCTCTTTTAATAATCAGCTAAATTATTTTCTCGTATGAGATTTCGTCACATATACGAAGATGTCTCTTACATACGAATTAGCTCAAAATCTCACAGAAACTGTACACCATTGAGGTTCCCTTAAACTTAAAGCAATCTTTCAAATGTCATCAAAACCCAATACCATTTGGTATCTAGGTAATGAGGTATCTTTTAAGTTTTATGTGTTTTCTTACTGTTGATTATACAATGATTTCAATATACAATTTTTTTTCTTTTCTAGGGAATTTATAATAAAGCCATTCCATTTTTATTCATCGGAGCTATGTGTGTGAGTGCCGGTTTAATGGCACCACTGGTTCCCGAAACTCTTCACAAGAGATTGCCACAAACCATAAGAGATTCCGAAGAATTTGGAATAAGTAGAGGATGCTTTCCCTGTTGTGTGTAAGAAAATATTTCGACACATATAAATAATTTTTTATCCTAATTTTTATTAGATTTAAATATTTACTTTATAATATCAATCTAAGATCAATTAATTGGCTCTAAATTATAGATAATCATAGTAAAAGCTACATCAAATCATATGCAATTATTTACAATAATGAATTTTCTAATTGAGGAAATTAAACTTAAGATGAACCTTTTCGCACCAGAAGATTACGAAGATTATGTGTGTGTGTGTGAATGAATCCATTAGATGTGCGTGTGTGTGTGTGAGAGAGAGAGAATAAATTGCATTGCTGGCTGTTCAAATTACACTATAAAAGAACTGTTCAATAGTAAGGCAATTTGAGCCATACGTTGACCCCCGTAAATAAATTAGCATTGCGGTTCACATGCTAATCATGCGTGCTAGTAGTGCTAGTAAAAGAAAAATATAAGTTTCTAAGAACTTTTTTTTTAGAAGCTTCATTATATATACCGCATTTTTAAAAAAAATTAGGAAACCAATCGAGTATTTTCGGAGTTTGTTGTCTTATAAACATGGAAGGCTATCCATCGAGAAATAGGTGAAATAGCTTGATGGACGAAATCAAAGCATAACGAATGCGAATATGAAATCGGGGAAGCAGAAAGGAATTAGATTCTCCAGGGTTTCGTCACATCACCGAGCGTGCGAGCATAAGTGTTGCAAATGGTAAATCTATTGCAACATAAATATTTCTCCAGCAATCATCTGTACTCAACAATTTGTGTCAGCACGTACCCTGTGACATCTTTTACCACAGAAGGAAATTTCAGCAAAACCTTTGTTGAGATTACTTTGGCTATACACCACAGACTTATACGAAAGCTATGGTGCACTGAACGCCGGATATGAACTAACAAATGGCGCGGCATTAGCATTTTATATGAATCGCTGCTTTGCATTACGTTTTACCATATTAATCCTTTGTCTGATATAATATGATACGAAATGCTATTGAAATTTATCACATCCATTCTAATGCATATTCCCCAATACGTTAAGTCTCTTAAGTTTCGAAGTCTGTTGTCCTCTTTTTCCTTCGAACTTTGCCTATAGTCAAGTTTCAACAGGATAATGGGAGACCACGTCTCGTGCAATGTTCAACAATTTTACAATTAGCACCAGGTTACACATCTTTCTCAGTTTGCCCATTCCCCTAATCATTCCAATATGTAATCGATGATTGGTAAAAAGCTGTTCCAGCATACAGCACTTGCCTCAGTATAACCATTCCTAAACCAGATGAACTTAGGGAACGTGAAGAAGCAGCATAAATTCAAATACATATAAGAATACATCCAAAATTCTTTTTCAGAACTAAGCCACATGTTGTTGTAGTTACTGTCAGCCGACTGCACAAAATATCGATATCTAAGTGTTCCATAAGTCGAACGAGGCTGTTACCAAAATTCGTTTCACCCTCGTATTTTACGCTTTTTGATCTATTGTCCTTAGTGGCACTGCATTTTGAATGGTCAACAGTGAATTTACTATACATAGCCAATCTTTTCTGTGGAAATTACTGTAGGATTATTTAAATTTGAAAAGCACAAAAGTTACAGTCATGTTTTCTTTTAAAGGTATGAAGAAGGAAAAGACGAGGATGACCCGGAAAATCCAGAAGTTGCCTGAAATGTATCGTTCGCAGAAAATTATTGTTGTGTAAATCTGTATCAGATATTGACTTGCGAAAAAACAATCACTTCGAAACAGATTTTTATCAAAGCCTCACGTGGTTTTTGCTCTTGGAAGGAGCAGACGCCATCTCCTGTGGTTTTTGCTCAACACATCTGCAACAGCGTTCTGAAATCATCAAGTCAAGTGGAAAGAAACCAGCCATTAGTCAAACAATAATGTACTTGTATGCCATTTATTTTCCGATCATTTTCGTTCAACAAATTCTTTTCTTGATAGATAGTTTATCAAGGTGCTTAATTCAAAACTAAATATTTGCACAATATAGCTTAATAGATGCATTTAGAAATAATTGAATAAACGTTAAGATGTGTTAGACAGTTACAATATTGAAAAATACTTAATTTGCTAAAAAACGAATCGGAAAATGAGCAGTTTAGAGAAATAGAACGCACAATTCGATTATCTATGAATGAATGTGTAAGGCAAATTTCTATTTTAATTCGGAAAATCTTTCATTCATCATGTGTGATCAAGACTTCGTTTTTTTTTTTCTTATTTCTTTAGAAAAGATGAATATTTTATGAACCAAATGAATGATTTTTCTTTTATCCAGTAGATTTTATATGTATCACAAGTTCCCTTTTTTCCCATTACTATTTTACCCTCTGACATACAAATAAAATGGAATTTGATGTATCCCTTTCTCCGGAAGTGCAGATTTTCGGAAAATCATAGAGAAGGAAAAAGGGGTTAAATAATCAACGTATGTCGGAAGAGGCAGTTTTTAACGTCTCGAAGATCTCAGTCTACATCGACACATGAAATGTCATATGCCAAAGGATTGATAAGGTGTTTGTTATTATACTTTGAACGGCTTGATTATCTAATGGATTTTCAAATGTACAAACGCACAAAGTAGAAATCACAGTTAGGGAAATAATGGATTGTATGATCATGGTTTAGTCATAGAAATTCTTTTTTAGTACTCTTTAAATAGTTTCTCCTTTAAAAAACTGTGTTTAATTATTATCAATATATTTACAATTTACATGAAATCCTGTTAATGTGGAGGCAAATCCTGATGTAAAGTAACTGTGAAAAAATTAAATAGAATTTTAAAGAAATGCTTATTTAAATTTTTTTGCTAACTATTATCTAATATTATAAACTGAAAATGATGTGTATTTCTATTTTTTTAAAATATATGCACTACCCTTTATTAATATGTAATTTAAAACCCTCAAGTAATGTACCTAAGAAATGATTACATAAACAAAATTGAAATTGGGAAACTACAAAAATTGAAGAAAACCATGGAAACAGAAATAGATTTCAAGAAACCAATTTGATATTTCAATAGTGTTAAAAGTAAACTAATGATTATTTAGATTTTGTAATGATCAGAATCAACATAGCAGAATCAACATTGATGAATTTCGTGGGCCTCGACTGACTACGTCAGACAGGTGGCATAAGCAACAACAACAAGCATTATATTCAACAAGGATTACTTGAATTCGTAATAATTATCTTACCACATGTATCTAATTCTTTTTAAATGCTATTTTGGTGTTTTATCCTTACGTTTCAGCATAACTTAAAATAAATTTTATTTCCCTACCTCTTTGTATACTTTTTTTTTTCAAATAAAAGGAAAAACATTCTTTTATTAAAAACCAATAATTTGAACTTATTCTTCGATGTTCTATTTTCCTTTAAATCATATTCATTCAATAACTAAATTTATAATAATGTTTGGCACATTTTTCTTCTCTATGGAAGAGATTATTGTATGAGTATGGAAATACATTGTTTTTTTTTAAATTGATTGTATTAATCCTTTCTTCAATTTTTATGATGCATTCATCTCTGTATATATTAAGTAAAATATGTGTATTATTGTAAAAAGTTTGTATATATAATTGGAAAAAAAAAATAAAACACTTTATTATATTTTTCAAACTCATTTTTGTCCTTTAAGCAATATCTTCAGATTTTTTTATATTTTCTGTGTGCAAAATGAGAAACAATGGGTACGTTTGAAATATAATTTGGAGAAGGCTTGTCTTTCGAGCTTTCGAATTTTTAATTCACTTTTAACGAAAGGTAACAAAATACCACAGCTCATTCGTACTACAGATTCATCAGATTTCGGTTCATAGCATAAAATGACTTAAGAAACCATGCTATTTATGAAATAAAAATTATACTGAATTCTCCAAAATTACATTACCAAAATAAAAGAACATTTTCTTTACATAATTGAGAGGCTGAGTAGTTATGGTTGTCTACCAAGTCCTGGTGGCCTGCCATGAAGAGGGACTGATAAGCATTAAACACATTGGCAAGGTGTATAAGTTTGGAGAGGGATGTCAGCTCAGATGTTATCCTTGTCCCTTAACTGTGGCTCAAAACTATGACATTAATCACCAATAGCCATCATATTAAACCAGGGGTACTCGACCTTTTTTTCTGCTGGGCCCCGTACATATGTCAGCCATTTCACGCGGGCCGAATACATATGTCAGCCATTTCACGCGGGCCGAATACATATGCCAACCATTTCACGCGGGCCGCATACATGTTAGCTATTTCACGCGGGCCGCAACATAAGAGTAAACGGGGGCATGCTTTAAGACCAAGATAACATTGGAAATTTAAAATATGGAAAATTGATCAAAATATTACAACTCCTGTTTTGCTTTTTTTAATTGTAATTTTTTTTTTTGTCACTAACACTAAATTAAAAGAGAATTTAAGAAACACTCCTTCACAATTTTTGCATCAGTATAACGGTTTCATATGATTACCAATAATAAAAAAACTTCTTAGGATATCTTTGTTACCGCTGTGACATTACAACTGACAAAACTCTTTGCAGCTATTGCAAAGAATATTCAATAAAGCCTATTGATCACCTCTTGAATGAGGAAAAGTGTCATTGAATGATTCCTGTTCATTGGCAGTTTTTAAATACAACACTTTCGCGTGACAAATCAAGCAAGTATTGATCCATGTTTGTTTTTCACTACACAACAGTCAACCTCCAAATCATTCGAATATTTTTCACTTACAAGGTATGAAAGATTGTTCAAAATTAGTTCTACCAATAAAATTGTCACTTTTCCACTGTTGTCTGTTATCACTAACCGTAACCGTTACAAATAGAAAAAGAATACCAATTCAGGACAGTACCACATCGACAGCAAAATTGATAAATTTGATTTCTTGTCAAAGAATTTCCCACCAAATTTTTAATACATTGTCTTATAAATAAAGAAATTTCTCAGAGCAATGGGTCGTGACCGGGCCACTTAAAAAGGCTCGATGGGCCGCAGGTTGAGCATCGCTGTGTTAAATAGTCAATCTGTAACACGTTATTTGAAAGAAACGAGATTCGATGCCAACCTCGCATAGCGATCTGAAGGTATAGACCAGAGGTTCCCAAACTTTTTTGTCTCATAGACCCCTTGCCATGTTTTTCGGTTTGGGGTAGACCCCTGCTTACGTAATATTGAATTTTTGCAAATTTATTGTGTTAATGATAGCTGGTACAGAGCTACTTACTTTAGAAGATTTAAATTTTTAACTGTAGTGAAGTATAGAGTTTAAAACAAGAGAAACATGTTAATTAATTTAAAATTTAAGTGATACATAAAATAACTGATTAGAAAAAAAATGTTCATAATTATAGGGATTAATCTGGTGCTTCAATAACAAATTCTCAACATTTGTCATCAATCTGGTCAGGTTTAACCCTAAATTTCCTCGGTTAGAAGTGTCCAACCGACAACAGCGCTGAAACTCCTTCTCACTAGGAAAAGCAATTAAAAACTCTCTCCAATACTCAATAATTCGAGATAAATAACAGGTATATCACTTTAAAGCCAAAATTGATGACATCAGTTTCTAAACTTTACTTTAAGATCTCCGTCACTTCCTATTCCAATCGGTTCCTTTTGTAATATGACTTTTTTCCCCATGTGACCATAGGAATTCATTGCCTTCTGTGGTAATTACCAAATAAATACATTCTCAAACCTAGTTTCAAAATCTGAATAAAGGGAATTTAAATGTTGAACGTAGTTTAAAACGTCCTTTTCCTGGCAGATTGTCTGTGACCAATTGGGAAACTAGGAAAATTCGCTAAGTCCAATATTATACTCCTTTAGCTGAATTCTAGCAAGAAACGCTGAAATGATGGTTTTGTTTTAATAAAATTTATACTGTCACATAAGTGCAAATTAGCCTCGTCAAATTTAATAAATAAATGTGTTAAATAGGTAAAATCTGGTTTCTATTTGATTAAATTTTCTTTTAAAATTAAAATTATGATCTCGTTTAATAAGAACAACTGTCGTAGACCCCCATTGACACTTCATGAACCCCCAAATTATTTTCTTGCTGTCGTGGACCCCTTGCAGGTCGTCATAGACCACTTTGGGAATCACTGGTATAGACCAGGGGTCGGCAATCTTTTGAGTCGGAAGAGTCAAAAATTACAATTTACAAAATTTCAAGTTTTTCCAAGAGCCACAAAATTTTTTCTTGCCAACAATAAATAGTACTTGCATAAAGTTTTTTAATTAAAAAAAAACTAATATATTTATTCATAAGAAAAAATATCTATTTATTCATATATAAGTAGTGTTTTCCACAACAAATTAGATAATATGTACAAGGCATTATTCAATAATTAATAATTATTTAAGCAAAAAATAAAACAATTAAACATTTACTTACAACGCTACCTTGTACTTCAATAACAAACAATTGAGCAAACAAATTCAATGGGAGCAATGGCTTTGTATGGTTATTCAAGTAGAAAATTTAATTTTTACTAAACAATGTACTTAAAAATACTTAACTTAAAAATAAAAAAACAATAACATACGTTTGAGCAAATAAATTCAATGGGAGTGTTGGCTTTGGATGGTTTTAGAAAGTTTAGATAAATTTGGCTCATAACTTGTTGTTTTAAGTTTCAAATACGACTCTAAATTTTCATTTGTTAGTTGGCTTCTTACTTTACTTTTAATTATATTCACGCAAGAGAACGCTTGCTCGCACGAATATGTCGATCCGAAGATAGTCAGCACTCCAAATGCCAACTTCTTCACCTCACTGTAGCAATCTGGAAGACTATTCCATGCGTCGAATATAAGTGCCTCAACTCGTGTCATTTCTTTTAAAGCTGTCCCCTTTTGTTGCGCTACGTACATACATTTCTGAACCTCCAACTCTTCCAACTTGTTTTTCAACTCTGTAAATTTTCCACTCCACAAAGCTTTACTTTTTAAATCGATCAATTGCATTTCTAGAGATCCAGTATCAATTCCAAATGGCTCAATGTGGATTTCGTTACTATTTGTGTTGAGAGGATTTACTATAAATGCTAGAGTGGTTTTGTTGGTTTTGAATTGCTCAAATCTGTCAAGAAATTCATCTTTAATTTTTTTTATAACTGCACTTAAGTAATTCGTGTCAACAGTTGAACTGGTTTTATTGCGATATTGCTTTAGAAATTGAAAATGAAGTAATTTACCTCTCTGAATATCTACAGTAAAAAGAATTAATTTTTCTTCGAAACAAACCAATTCTTCTACCAAAACACAGGCTGGGTTTCCCTTTCCTTGCAGTTTTAGATTCACAGCTCGTTTAATTTCGCTGTGATATCCACCATAAAATGAAATTTTTGCAACCATTTGTCATTCTCTAATTCAGGATGATTAATGCATTTTTCCTTGAGGAATGTATTTATTTCATTCAAGCACAAAGCAAAACGTTTCAACATCTTACCTTTGGAAAGCCATCGCACTTTATTGTGAAGAAGGAGGTCGGAATACTGAGTCTCCATTTCGTTTAAGAATTCTTTAAACTGACGATGGTAGAGTGCTTTTGACAAGATGCCCCCCCCCCCTGTTAACAATCTTGGTTACCAAATACATGACCTCAACTATTTCGGCCGGAAATGTTTGGGCACAAAGCGCTTCTTGGAGTATTATGCAGTGAAATGTAAGAATTTCGTGGTTTATTTTGCTCTGAAGAATTGTTGTTGCCCCTTTATTTTTCCTGTCATACTTCTGGCTCCATCAGTTGTTATTGAAAAGATTTTATTTAAACCGATCTTATTGTCTTCAAGGCATTTTTGCACGGCAATCGCTATATCTTCCCATCTAGTTTGTCCCGAGAGCGGTAGCAACCCTAGAAGTTCTTCTTTTGGACCTTGGGAAGACATATACCTGACAAAAAGAGCAACTTGTACCGTGTCTTTTATGTCGCAAGACTCATCTATAGCAAGTGATAAGGCAGAAGAAAGTTGAATATTTTCCACCAGCAAATATGTTACATTTGAAGACATTTTAGCCATTCTATCTTGTACTGTTTTAGCGGATAGGGGGAAATCTGATTTTTTTTTCAAGATTTCTGGTTCGTTTTTGAAATTACGAAACAGTTCAGATGCACGTATGAAGCAATCTTTGACATATTCACCAATTGTGAATTTTTTGCCTTTCTTTCCTATTTCTAGTGATACCGCGAAGCTTGCCAGATTAACATTACTTGTATATTGCGTCCAGTTACTTAACATGGAACTTGATTTCTGTTTTTGATTTTGGAGCTCGTCGACAGCTTTTTTTCGTTCTTCGCCGGGTGGATATTTACTAGCAAACTGAATATGTTTTGTAGTGAAGTGTCTCTCTCTAAATTTGATTTCTTATTGTGTGTGAGTTTTTCGTGGCAAATGAGACAGGTCTGAAGGTCATCTGAGTTGCATATGAAAGCGAACGACTCCGTCCAGTCCCAATTGAATTCTTGATGTTCTTCTTCAGTTCTCCTATTTTTTTTAGATGCCATGCTTACGCTGAAGCTGTAATAAAGAATTTTTAAAATTATTATTTAGGTATCCAAAACAGCAGATGACAAGTTTTGCAATTATTTACTATATCAACGTATACTTACGTAAATACATACGTGAAGCTAGCAAAATGAAATATAATTTATCAAAAGACATTTTTCAACGATATTTCCCAATTATAAGAAAATTTATCTAAATAAAATAAATAATTCTATAATAATTTAATTATTAAAATAAATAATTTAGACACGAAACACTGGTTACCTCACTCTCGCATACTAATCAAGTACATAGTTTCGTCGGATCTGTGGTTGCCTCCCGTGTGCGGTGATCGCCAACTGGCACGAACGGACTTGTCAGAACGTGTTTATCACGGCGCAGGGTGCACATTTTATTATTGTTTTTTTAATTTTGGAAAAAATTTTAGATACTTAGTTTACGAGTGAAGGTGTTATGCCTAGCTATGCCGAAAACAATGAAAATTGCCAAACATATAAACAATCTAAAACTGCAAATACCTACCTACTTTGATCCTCAGAGTTCGAAAATAGGTTTATTAAATAGCAATTTATAGGTACTTACACTTATAATTATTATTTTAACACTAGTTTTTAAATAATAAAAGCTATAAAATAGATAAATAATAAAATAGGTAATTTATTAAATATATATTTTAATAAAAACACTTTCGTGGTAATATCCAACAGCAGTACTTTGTTTCTTTTTTGACAATTCTTATTGACTTCAAAAAAGTAGTTAGGTATCTTATTTGGAAAAAAATATGTATAACATGCATTTTAAATATATAATACTTCCTTGCTACTTACCTTTACTTCGGTTTTTGATGTGTAACATCTTTCCTCTTGGTTCCTGGAGATTTGTAGGAGTGATTTCGTGTAAAGGGACGGAAATGTGTAACAGGAAGTTGGGGAAGCGCGCGCTATTTTATTTGACCAATCAGCGCACTTTGTGGTGCCTCTTCGCTACCCTCGCAGTAAAGTTCTGTTTTTTCTCCTTCATTTGGGAGGGGCACCCCTCCCCTGCGGTCTAGGCCGTGGGATCTTTGTTTTTGTTTTGTTTTCTCGCTTTAGGATCAGAGAAGAAGCTAAGCCCTTTAGCTGGATCTTGTAAAGATATATTCACATGGGGTTCAACTCTAGTAGCCATTAAGCCACCAGCCTTTTTTTTTATTGCTAAATTTAGCATTTCAAAAGATTCTAATTTAAAAACTCGGTTTCGTTTGCGCTTGACTCTAAATCCACTTCGCACATACCAGCAAGTCTTATTAGATTTCACCAAGGATAAACTTGCGATCCTTAGGCTCAATTGTCTAAGTCGGAGGGCTCACTAAACAGATTTCGACGTTATTTCACAAAATTGTATGTTACTCATGTTGTCAGAGACGTGGTTAGATAATGACGAACTTGTTTCGATACCTGACTTCGATTGCTGCGTACAATTTAAACGACCGGGCCACAGAGCAGCTGGTGTTGCAATCTATCGCAAACAGAACACCTCACGTGTTGTGGCTCCTCATATGGATATTACTTATCGTCAAACAAGTGGACTGGGTATTGTTAGTCAATATATTGGGGATATATGTGCGGCAAAATGCTTATTTGATTTTTTTTATTATTATTATATATGAACATACATACCTTTGAGAAGATGATTCGCTTCTAACTCTTCTACTTGAAACAAAAAAACTATACGCCACAGTCAAAGCACTGGTGAAGACGCCAAATTGTCTTGCTGGAAAGTGAATTAAAACCTACATAGAAACATCCGACGGACTCTAACGACGCTTGTCACGGGGGAGGGGAGCGGTGAAAAGCGAGTACAAGTGGCTGAGAGATAGAAATGGTGCCTAATTCTCGTTAATCGATTCAGAACGATTTTTAAATGGTTTTTTTTGATAAAATAAATAATATTTGCGTATGGAACTAAAGAGCCGCAGGTTGCCGACCCCTGGTATAGACTAAACTCAGTGGCGCAACAGCCCATGAGGGCCAAGGTTACTGTGCCCATTTCAGTTTACGAAACTTTGGGCACTGAGGTGCACTAGCAGATGGGGTCAGTAATGGGGGTAGATCATGGGGTCAGTCTGACGCGAAAACCCCCAGTGTTTAGTTCCCAAGTAAGCTTGGTACTCATTTATTGACCCAGAAGGGATGAAAGACTGATTCGACTTTGCCCAGGCCGGGATTCTGAAGGTATAAAACTGCTTCTTATCCAGTACATATTCCTTGTTTTCAACTGTTAAATAGGGACATAGCTGTTAATTGGTACAGAAATCTCATTCAAAGTCTTCACGCAAGGCTTAATATGGAAGTCAGGAGAGCGAAATGGTCCCTCAAGATTTGTAATAATTTACTTTTAAAAAATCTAGCAATAGTTTTAACTTACATTTATTCACACTAACTAACCAACAAATTTATGCATTTTTAGAAAATTTAAAGTTCTGCATACTTTTTTCCTCAGTGGTGGACAGCGCAGGGTGGGCCTTGGCCTTCTCAAGAAGCCTTTTCCAAGCCAGCCTTCTTTCTGCTATTGTTCTCCAATTTTCAGTTCTCAAAACTAGATCTTTTTCTAGGCCATCAATCCATCAAAGATTTGACCTGCGTGATTATCTCCGTGAGTCAATTGGTTGGGCATTGAAGACTTTTTTAGTGGTGCGGTTCTCATCCATTCTGATAATGTGGCCTGCCCATTAAAGGCTACACGGTACCCTTTTTCAAAAAAAATTTTGGAAACAGTAAAAATAATTTTGTTTTATAATCAGATTATATTATTAAGTTGATTCTATAAGTAAAAAGTCAATATGTAACCAGCTATTATTTTATAATTTTAAAAAATTAAGAATTTTTCAAGTTTTTTCAAATTTTTATAAAATGCCCACTTTTTAAATTTTTTTAGTCATTTTAAGTGTGATTTATGTTTCTTTGATTATTACGTACAAAAGCTAGTAGATTTGAAAATCCACCCCTTTGTGGATTTTTAATAATTATTTTTGAAGCTAAACCTGGAAAAAACACAAAAATTTTTCAAATAGTAACTTTAGCATTTTTTTAAAAAAATAACTAGAGATCTGAACTCTATAAATCCACACTAACTTTTATAGAACATACGTTTGGAAGTAATATACAAAAAATTCTAAAGCTCTATCCTGAACAGAAAAAAAGCCTTAGGGATTAGAAGACACTTATACCTTCAAATTAAAAGTCTGAGAAAAACGCCTTTAAGTTTGTAAAGGCACAAAACAAAAACTTATGCCCGTAAAGCTCTAATTTTTTAATTTGTTTTCCAGTGTATGTTAAACATTAAAACACTATTTTAATTAAATATGACTGAAAATATTTTTTTAATTCAAAATATATTTTTGCATAATTTTGATAGCATTTGTTACGACGACAGTTTATTCAGCCAAATCTTAACCTAATATTTTCACAAAAGTTTTGAAACACAAAACATGTACAAAATAATAATGATACTAACTTAAGCTACAAATAGATAGGTTTGTTCATGAAATTTAATTTTTTTTCAGCTTTAAATCGGGGCAGTTTAGGAAGTTTTAGCTCTTGCTGTGTGTGTGTGTGTGTGTATGACTTAAAATACTAAAATATAACTCTACAATGTGCTTAGTACAAAGGTAACTCTCTCTCTGAAATTTTTGAGATCCACGCATACAAGAAGTTACAAAACAAAATTAAAGGTTTAATTTGAAAATTTAAAGTACTTTAACACAGCAGACGACTTTTTACTGACTTACTTCACGTTATTTAGTGAAGAATAAATTGTAAACAGAAGAGAAAATGGAGTTGACGCGAGAACATTATCACGCTATGATTTTCTATGATTTTAAAGCTTGCTTAAATCAATTTGGTGATTTAATCAAGCTTGATTAAATCATCAAATGCCAATTGCAGCGTTCAACGGCTGCAATTGGCATTTGGTGATGAATCTCCACGCTGTGCTACTGTATTCAGATGGTTTAAAGAACTTTACAGTTATCACAATTCTCTTCAGGATGAAGAACACACAAGAAGGCCGCGGTCGGCAGTAATCCCGGATAATGTGTCTGCCATACGAAAAACGTCAATGGATGATCATCGCTGTACCTACCAAATTATACATAAGGAACTTAACATTGGATCTGCCACCATATGCAAAATTATTCATGAAGAATTACTTATGAAAAAAGTAGTTTATCGTTGGGTTCCCCATTATCTAACTGAGCACCAAAAAGAGGAACATGTCAGAATCAGTAAAAAACCCTTAAATTCCTAAATGATCATTCCGCATCATTCCTAAAATTGTAACGGGTGATGAAACATACTTGCGTTCTTTGATGTTCCAACACGTCAAGAAAGCAAAGTATGGGTCTTTGAAGATGAAACCACGCCAACAATGGTGAAAATACAAAGGGCTATGAAAAAAGTAATGTATGCCGTTTTCTTCAAAAGTACGGGATTGGTGAAAGCCATCTAATTGGATGGACAGGCAACAGTAACAGCAAACTGGTATACCACTAAATGTCTTCTAGAAATTCCCCAAGAAGTAAATGTTTAGGGACTAATGTGCTTCACCTTGACAATGCATCTTCCCATGCAGCCAGATTAACAATTAAGTTTCTTAAACAAAAACAGATTAAACTGATAGAGCTTCTACACCTTATTCTCTAGATTTAACTATGAGTGACTTTAGGTTATTTTTTTAATCGAAAAAAGAACTTATGTGGATGTCGTTTTCATTCAGAAGAAGAGATTGATGTAACTATAAATGAATTTTTTCATCAATTTCAAGAAATGAATAGTTTGATGCATTTAATCTGTGGAAAAATCGTCTACAATAGTGCATTGATGCTGGATGAAACTACTTTGAACACTCCTAAAATTTTGTAAGTATAACTTTAAAAACCTAGGAGTATCTCAAAAATTTCAGAGTGACCCCTGTATAATGTAGTTTGATACATCAAGGAAATATTCAGTTTTATTTGCAATACTTGTATCTGGAAGTCTATTGTAGTATTAGCTGAGGACTGATTTTTAGATACATCATTTTCAGTAGTATTCCATCTCTTCGAAACATTGTTACTCACAGCAACCTGAGAACGCTTTGGCCATGGCATTTTCTCAACAGGAAAACATTCATCATATATCTTAGAAGCTTTATTAACTATTTTTAAAGCAAAGATTGCCTTTAAAATCAATCTTAATTAATTAATTATAAGAACTCAACACATAAACAAGCGGAAATGATTTTAGCAATGAAAATTGAAATTAACAAACAGTGTACACTAAAAGAATTGACTGTGTTCAAAAAAATTTTTAATTAACTCAATTTAAGAGTGAGAATGAAACCAAAACCATAGCTCAGAAAACTTCAAATATCTTAAAAACTAAGTTGTTAACAAATCTAAAATTTGGTGGCAAGCTTCCCAATAATATGGGCCAAAAAAAATTGAGAAAAAAAAGGGTAAATTTGAAATTTGTAGGGTACTGTGTAGCCTTAATCTATTGTACTTTGATGAAATAAAGTTCCACATCAATAAATTGATTATATGAAATTATATAATGTAGGCTTTCTAATATATTTTTAATTTTTATAAATATCAATTATCATATAATAAAAAATATTTATTAATAGGAACAAAGTTGCTTTGGATGAATAACTTTCAATGAGACAGAAAATCATTTTAAGAAAGCTTTGATAACAGGAGAAGAAACCATACAAATGTTTTTTTTTTAAGCTACAGATGTTTTTAATTTGGAAAATTTGAAAATTTAATTTAAAGTATATCATCTGGAATTTGTTGGTAATTTTAAGAACATATAAAATACAACTAAAACACCTTATTAATGCAGAAAAAAAAATTAAAACACATAACAAAAAAGCAAATAATGATAACTGAACAGACCAAGCACTCTGACCTAATTATGATGAGAAAAATAAAATTATGTTAACATGTGAAGAAAGCAAAAACAATTAAACCACTCAAATATAGGAAACAGAAAATGAGGTATGAACACAATGAAAAGTACGACACAAAATTACAACACCTATAACAAATTATCACAAGAACTTTATTCACTCTCATAACTTTCTGAAGCACACTTAAAATCTGAATTTAAAAAATCTATTCTTATAAATACAATCATGGAATGCAGGAGTAGTTGTTATACATACTATCACAAGGCTTCTGTGTAGAAATAGGAAAATTAATACTGAAAATAAAAAAGGCTTCAAATACAAAAATATTCAGTAAATTCTTATTTGTACTAAAAATAAGGGCATATTTCATTATCTACATTCGTTTCTTAACATTTATGGCACAAAAACATCAATCCGTAAAAGTGTTGAAAAAATTTAATAAAAACCAATTCTACAACAAATAAAAAAATATTTTTATAACATATTTAAAATAATTTTAAGATTAGCTATTAAATGAAATTTAAAGAATATTTCAAGAGATCAAGTTAATTTCTAATTATGATCCAATAGAAAAAATTATGGTTCAATCACAAATTACTCCAAAAATTATAACTAATAAGATGAAAGCTCTTTAAAATGCATATGAGTAATATTGTAATTTATAAATTCAATCTCTTTCTAAAGGGTAAAATATCTCCCCTGATATATAGAATTAAAAATATTTCTTTCATTACAGATGACAAAGTAAATTATACATGAGGTTAAATGTTGTAAATATATAACAAAAAGAAGGGAAAAAAATTAAATGTCATGTAAACCTATGAAAATACTCATTTCATAAACTGTAAAATACTTTTTCATGATTCAAACAAATCAACTTTCAATGTCTGTATATTGCACATTATCAATAAGAATAAAAAATAATCTCTTATCAACACTTTCCTTAACCTAAATAGAAGAATATATTAGGTGGGAGCATTTCTATATGCTATAGGATACATTTTCAAACAAAACAAAATTTATAAACTAGAAAAAAAATATAAGGAAAACTCACAGTTCACACTACAATTGTACAATATATCCACAAAAGCATAAACTACAATAAACATATGTAAAAATAAATTTAAAGCTATCTTACTCTTTACATTTTTACAGATGATACAAAAAAAGCAAGACATAGAATATAATGTCTAAAAAAGCATTCAAATAAATTCAATTCAATCAATAAATTCAAGAAATACTCTTATATTTCAAATTAAATTTCTTAACTCTTTAAAGATCATTTTATGAGAGAAATTGATATACAATTAAATTACACAATATTCATAAATTTAACACTTTCTTTTTTTAAAAAAAATGTAGGAAAAAAACATGTATCAACTGTAATCAATAAAATATTGTTTAAAGGAATACAAGAGAACATTAAAAATTATTTTAGTATATATATATATATTCATGTTTGTTTTGTAAATCTAATTAAACAAAAGAAAAACCTATATAGGAAAATTACAGCACAGTATGCTTTTAATTTTAATCATTTTCTTAATGAGAGAGATTAAATGCAGACATATATTAAATAGCCCCAATTTCTTTCATATGCTTAATTTCAAACACTTAAAAAAAAAGCAATTCAAAAATTAATAGCATAAAGCACCTTTGAATATAACTAAATCCTTATCTATATAACGCAATATTTCACAGACAAATATTTAGCAATATTTTGATACAATTTGTTAAATATTCATTAGACAATATTTAACAAATTGTAGTAAATTAAATGCAAGAAAAAAATCAATATTTTGTTAGTATGTTTCAAAAAACTCAACTGCAATAACAAAATAAAATATGTTACAATTACATAATAAAAAACATAGGACATCAACATCACTTTGATAACTTACAAGAATATTATTAAAAAATTCCAACTATTAAACATAAATGAAAGAATTTTACATTGTACTTTAAAATTACTTCTTGAAATCATATTTGATGGATTTAAATTTATATAAATGTAATATATAAAATTTAAAAATAAAAATGAATATTATTTTCAAACGATTCTAACTATTTGATGTTTTTTTTAAATTCAGTTTCATTAAAAACACTGAATAGGTGACATTAAAATATTTTAAAAAGTGCTCAATTCTTACTCAAAGGTGCACTTGAAAAAGATCTTAAGAGTTTAAAGAGTCTTAACTATAAGAAAAATCATTTAGAGCATATAAAACAAATTAAAGCTTTTTCTAAAAAAAACTGTTTAAATAATCCCTTTCTCCTCAGCTTTTAGAATACAAAATGAATGCATAATTATTTAATAATATACCACTCACTTTTAAAAGCAGACATTCAACTGACATAGCAGAAAGAAAGTGTACATCATAATACGTTAATTGTGCTCCATAGGAGGACAAAATTAAGTATTATGACATATGAATTTCCTACAACAATTCTATAACACAATCTTCCAAGATTGTAGTAAACACTTGAAAAGGCACACTGGCTAGATATGATACTTAACATTTTTATTAATATAGAAACACAATGGTAAAACTATTTGGGAAGGAGGAATGTTCAAGAAAGGAAAAATAAAATTCTAATTAAATGAACACACACATATTTGTCAATAATATATATATAAATGGAGAAAAATAAAAAGGATAACCACATGTGGACATTATATTTATACTGAGGCAGAAAAAATATAGTAAAAATTAACATCGTAATTTACGTACCCAAACTTTTAAATAGAATACATGCATTTCTCATACTAATCAAGATAAAATTCTAATTTAGAATATTCCAACAATATTAACATTTAATAGCTAGAAAAAGCTGCTTAGACAGTTTATTTCAAACTGCCAAAAATAGAAAAATCTATATATTTAAAATATTATTTTAATTTATGATTTTTTAAGAACTCTGTGTATATAATACTTCTAATTTATATTATAAAAACTACCTTAAAGAACTCTTGAATATATATGTTGATTATAACTAACAATTTTTATCAGTAACTAAGAATCAGAAAAACAATACCAAATATTAATACTAATGTCATATTAGCAGTGTAAGTCAATAGTACTTATTTTTAAAGAAGAAATTTACTATAATGAACAAATTGTAATTTTAATTAATAGGAAATGAATTTCATAGACTAAAAAAAATAATAATTGAAATTTTACATTATAATACTGTATAAATATTAATATTATTTATGAAAATTAGTATAATGGAAGCTTTAAAAAGTTTTTAAGATATATCATTGTTTCTTGGATATTTACATAAACATCTGAAACAACAATTCTGCAAGAGAGAAATGAAAATTTGGTTAACTTTTTTTTTTTGAAGTTATTCAATTGAACAGGAAAAAAATAAATCATTACATATAACAAGAAAATACAAATTAAAGAGAGTTGAGCTGTTCCTAGAAATTTCAAAAATCAGATCTTCAAGAGAGTAGGTATATGTAAATTGTAAATGCAACTTACATATTAATTAAATAACAGCATGCATTTAGAGGCACTTCAAACAAAGTGTGGCTTAAACACTTTAAGGAAATTTCACAATTTTCAAACATCAAACACTCTGCAATCAATATTAAATTACATGGATTTTAATACTAGTTTATAAATGCTTTATATAATATTTTAGTCCAACTTTTTTCTATTTTCCCTTCTCTGTTTACATTCAGATTTAAAGAAAAGAATATATTGCATACAAACTGCCATTTCTTAAGCTTGGTTTTATACATATATTCTCACTTACAGCATGCTGTCTAATTTTTTTTCATAGAATTTTACTTGGACACTAAAATCTTTAGGATATCTGTTTAGTTATAAAATGAATTTTAACAAGATCTATTAGAGTTCTACATGTAATTTTTTTAATGCTTCTTATAAACTTTAATATATAAGGTTAAGAAAAAATGTATTTTGATATTTTTAGAATTTTACTTTATCACAAATATATAAATTAAAGATTAAAAAAACAATTCCACTTAAATTAAAGATTGATATAATTTGTTCTAAATATAAGACATTAAAAAAATAAGGATGAATAAATAAAAAATATCTGAATTCTGAACACTACAAAAATAAACACTTGATTTTTTTTTAAAACAATCACACACATAACTTAAAATCACAAATCATAGAAACAATCCTCATAAAGTATTGCACAATAACTCAACACAATCTAAAAATTTAATAAATCTCTAAATGATAACCATATTTATAAAATGGCAAATAGATAAATTTTTAATACAAGAAAAAAAATTGAAAATATAGGTAGGTGGGGAGCAAAAAAACAAATCATACTAAGAAAATCAATAGAATACTATACTGATGTAATCTTTTCTTTTTACATTTTGTACAATCACCATTCGCACAACATTAGCATTACTCTATCACACACATATATTTACATTCTCACTAATACCCTTTCGGACAATTATTTGTTTCATCTTCCTTTGATAAAAAATTAAAATTCTCTTTGAAGATATTTCTTAGGCATCCTACTGTGCTAAGGGAGGAATCAAAGTAACAGCTTTGGAACGACACAATTCAAGCAGTTCAGGCCATTGGTGACATATAATGACAATCAAAAGAATAAGTAGTAAAGTAGTAAGCGTTCGAACTCTGTAATGAAATAAACAAACAATGACTAAATACAGATTTAAATATTTACAAAAGCAAAATTACGAGTTATTTACATATGTTTTATAAAAATTTAACAAACAATATAAATTGTAAGTATGTTTTTAAGAGCAGTATTCTGGAAGCTGAACTGCATCTAACATTTAACCCAACACCAATATCTATATCAATTTTATTAGTTTATATATGTATCACCAAAATCAATCATTCCTTAAGATGACTTCAATTTCATAATTTAGAAATCTCATTATATTCAGTGGAAGATTTACTTTTTAATAATATGACTGCTCAAATAAATAGAGTGTAGAATACTAGGAAAATGACTATAACAAATGTACCATTAATTTATGTTCTATAATTTTAGTCCTCTATTAGTAGTTAGATTTGTTTCATTATTTGTTGATACAACCACATCAATTAGATACAAATGAAAAATTTGTATGTGTGTTTAACTTCTCAGAAATCTGTTTTAACATTTCCTTAGCATCACAAGAACTTATATCCAAACTAATCCTAAAAATTAAAATATTTTTTCAAGATATTGATGTAGAAACTTAAATATCTGCAATTTCTTTTGCAAGACCATATATTTAGTTATAGAAAAATTCCATCATTCATAATATAATCTAATTTACTTATAATTTTATTTTTGATAGTTCCATAGAATGAATAAATGAAATACATTATTTGAGAGTAGTTTTGTGGTAAGGAATAGTCTTGTTGTTGTAATACTATCAATGGATAATCCATCCAAGGCAGCAAGTCTACATACAATTTCCTTTAAACTGTTCTTCAAAAAGTTACAAATGCTGAATTACTTTAGTGAACTCTATCCAGCATTAGATGATTTGTGTATGTGTGTGTGCATGTGCATATGTGTGAGTGCATGTGCATATGTATGAACTGTTTTTAAATGATTGTAGAGGCTGCTTGTGAATGTGATCCTTTATAAGATAACATTTTATGACAGTAAATACTGTTGTTTGTACCACGAAATAACAAACATGGAATTTCATCAAATTTCATTCATTGTATACATTTGACAACATAGACGCCAAAAAAAGTCACATACACACTCCTGAAGTCTGACAAAGACTAGTTCACTAAGCTCAAAGCATCAATCAAACAGCACACAATATAAACATATGTTTAGTTAGCATATCATGTGTTCTTGTGCTGTTGCAATCTAGTCAGGCAACTTGCCACTTTTCCTTAGTACATGTAAATTGTGCACTTTCTTCCTTATGTTAAAATCATTATAACAGATAGTATAAAAATGATTAGTACAAATTTAAAACTGGTTAAAACTTTTTTAATTAAAAAAAAACACTATTCAAATTTTATAACTTTTACTTGAAAACCAGGTTTTAAAATGACAAACCCTAGCAAATGTACCCTCAAAATCCAATGAACATGAATAGAAGGAAAAAATAGCACTTATATCTAAATATAAATAATGTGATACTATAAAGAAAGAAAATTACCTGGTTCGTAAGAAAGGCATGATTATATTTGATAAAGTTGCAACAAGTAATAAAACTACTTGAAGTACAGTTAGTGCAATATTGACAAGTTTTAACAATAGGGCTCTGGCTTGAGAATTTTCAACAGCATCTAAAGTCACAAGCTGCTGAAGATGTTGATGTTGCTGATGCTCCATACGAGAAATCTACACAAAAACAAATTTTTCTTAATTTCAAAAATGAATAAGATGGAACTTAGTAATAAAATACCTCTCATTAATACCTAAATATCAATCAAAAAAGTATTCATCTAATAATATTATAAATGTATCAAACTGCAAAACACATTAGGAAACAAAAATATTACTCTAAATGATTTACTCATTTGAGATTTTATATATATTAAACAGCTATCATTATTAATATAGGATCCTCAATGCTTATTTAAAAACAACTTTCTGATATATTTGTATTACGTATATAATAGCTAGCAGTTATTTTATGGATGGTATATGAATATAGCATACAAATACATCAAAGCAATATGAAGAGAACATAATTTGAAGCAACCATATTGTGGGCATTTTATTACTATCAATTTGTTTAATCATACAAAATGCAATATTGTAAAAACTTCTAAAAATCTCTATGAATTACATCCATATCTATATATAAGAAAGTATGTATGTAGGTATATAATTCATATAAATCTACAATTATATCTCAATCTTAATCAAATTTTGCACACTAGACAAGAATTTTAAAAAATCACTGTCTACATAAAATTTCAAAAAAGGAAGGGGAAAAAACACACCCACAAAGGCATTTATAGTTGTATTTTATGGATTATCCCAGCGGTTTGGTAGCACTCACCAGTGTCTGTATATTGAAATTCTTATTACAGCCCCAATGATCTGAATTTTTACTACTACTTTTTAGTACTTTTAAGTTTTGAATACTTTGTTTTTTATTTCAATTTTTTCTTTGGTAAGTAAATAAAATGTTCCAACCACTGCCAAAAAAGAACTTTACATAACCATTATAATTTTTAAAGATGATTTGTTATCATTTTGCTTTTTTGTCTCTTACTTTCATTTCTTTTTTTAAAGGGAATGATATGAACAAAGACTTAATCATTCCTTGCAATTCATAATTACAAAGTACTTCCAATATGCTCATCTATTTCAAGCAATAGTAGTTTCCTATGTGGTTTAATTTTTTTATCTGGCTTAATCGCAGCATGACAAAAATCTGCATAGACAGTGTGCTAATGCCTAGAGCAGGGGTGGCCGACCCAAATGACCTTTTGGGCCACTTCAGAAAAACATTAGAATCCTGCAGGACACATATAAAATATTGTATATATGTATTAGATCTGGACCCATCACAAACATTTATTGGAATGAAAATTTATAACAGAATGGAATATTATTATTGTTTTCATTATTTTTCATGTATACAAACATTGCAAATATAATAACAATAATGCAATGATCAAATATGTCTAGCTGTAGCAATAAGCAGCACAATAAAGTTACAAGAATCGGAACTAGTTTGATATCACGGGGCAGGGCGCCAAACGCTGTTTGGCGTGATAAGGAATCACGCCAAGCAGCGCATGTCGTTGGAATGAAATTCAAGATGGCGGCCTAGCGGTAAGACTCGCCAGGAAAATAATTTTAAAGAACTGTTTTGAAAAACACTAAAATCGATTTCAAATGAAGAATTTAGGAATAGATTGAGACTAACCAAGATCAATAAATAATTAATATCAATATTATAAAAAAAACCATATTTACTAATAGTAATATGCAGTATACAATAATCTTGTAATATAATGTTATAGAAATTATTATATATATAATATTCATATAATACTAAATAGTAATAATTATTAGATATTCATACGGTGTATTACTTTTTATTTTATATAACAATAATCACTTAATATAGTTTAATAGATTTTATAAAAAAGAATAATCATCCTATTGTAATATAAATAAGAATCGTACAGATATAAGAACATTCATTTAACATAATTATAAAAAACAACAAAATAATAATTGTAAATAAATAACATAATACTTAGAAATAAATAAAATAATAATAAATAACACATATGTAATAATAATTATAAAATAACAATTAAGACAAATAACGTATATTATATGATTATTACACATTCGAATAATTTTTTTTTTATATTAATAAAATAATTACATAATATATATTAAAATTGATAATGAATAGCAACTAAAAAGAACTGAAAGCTTGCTATGTTCAATAACTCCAAATTTCTTCAACGAATTTCATCGAACAAGAAATGAAAAAAAAAAACATTTTTAAAAAGTAAAATAAATTGAAAATAAACGATATTTATAGGAATAATTAATAATATAACACTCATTCTTTAAAAAAAAATATCCTAGTTCTCACCAATGATATTAGAAATATCCATATTCGAAAATAGCATTAAATAAAACAGAAGACTGAAATATAATTTAAATCCGGATTGCAATGAAAATAGTTAAATTGTAAAAGAAATAGAAATAAAATCGTCTGAAATTAATAGGATTACCACGGGAACAGAACCAATAAAAACTATTTTTAATATACGTTATCTCCATGTGTGTGGCAACCACATCGCCAGACGATAAAAATATCAAGGTAACCATATTGTGATGTTATCGCACATCTTGGCGAACATAAACAACAACTTGGCGCGATGCCCCGTGATATCAAACTAGCAGGCAAGAATCAAGCATGATGCTGTGGGAGGGGGGGTCGCTGCAACGCAATGCGGCTCACTTTTAAGTATGTATAAAAACAGAAGCAACCTAATAAAATAGAAATAGCTATAGGATGTATTTTTTTAAAAACAACACTATAAACAAAAATATTGCACTAAAAAATTGTATTCTATAAATTAGCAATGTATCTTGCAGGCCACAAAATTATTGAAGGTGGGCCGCTAGCAGCCCCCAGGTCATTGGTTGGCCACCCCTAGCCTAGAGTAACATAGACTGCTCAAAGATCATTATTCTCTTGACATTGCAGCATAGACAGTGGTTCACTGAATGACAAAACTGGATGAAGGAACGGGAACATATCATTTTAGTTGAGTTCTGGTTCTGTGTTCAGCACCATGTTGGATGCATTCATGCCAGATGGTACTGAGGAAAATGCCTGTGGTCTGCTTGCAAGAACTATTAACACACTCTATTCATTCATCAATATAATGTGATGCAGTCTGGTATGAAGTGGAATAGCCATGGTCTTATACAGGTACATCTTTTTAACAGGGTCAAAATGACAACCCCGTAGAAAAATTCCATTCTGGCAAAGGCACAAGAACTTCCTTGTCACTGTACCAAGATGATGTAACAAAGGCAATAGGTAATACCAATTGCTGTTCCTTATCTTTAAGGCCTTGGAAACATCTTTCAACAAAATAATGAAAAACTGCATATTGCCCATCATGTCCTGAACTACTTCAGCACAGATGGTGTTCGACTATTACCGGGGCCAGCCCGTTCTCCTAATCTCTCACCGACTGAAAACATCTGGCCATGGCTTGTCAAGACATTGGGCAGTTATCATTTTCCAACAATTAGAATTGAACAAGTGTGGCATTGACTTGAAGCAATATGGAAAGATTTGCCCACATCCAATCCCAGTTCGATTCAATGTCTGACCATTAGAGCCATTCTAGCAGCCAGAGGCAGCAGCAATGTGTTAATTCAGATGCTGTATTCCTCCAAATTGCCCTACAAATTTAATCATATTTTCTTCCTACAATGATATATACATACAATAAGTAAAGTTTTGTTCTTTGCTTTCTGTCCTAGTTTTGCAATTTTAATGGCCAGCAGCGCATATGCATATGTATATGTAATTCCCCCCCCCCAATGGGACTGCGTATTGGTATTTTTTACCTTTGCAGACCTAGTTTATTCCCCAGGAGCTGGCATCACTTTTTAGTGTGGCACCATATAAGCAACACCAATTGCCGCAAGTAATTTTGACGCCCAGTTTCCTCCACAGATGGAGGCTCCTGAGCTTTGACGATGCGAAATTGAACTTAGGAATTTAATTTTTCCGAGAGCACCCAAGCGAAACGGGAACTTCAATGGATCTTTTACATGCCGCATAATCATACGACATAGCCGCTGTCGAGTGAGTGAATATTAACGTTGCACTGTTTAGCTACACGAGGGCTTTTGGCGACAGACCTCGTAATTTTGAACCATGATCAAGTGACAAGGACAACACCTGAGCTGGCACCCTCTTCTAACTACCACACCAACGGGAGGACGTTTGAGCTCTCGACAAATTTAGCGTGCATTGCTCTCAACACTACAGGTTTTTAGTGGTACAGGACTCGAACTCATGACATGCCTGCCATGATCCGATACCTTGACCACTTGGCTACTGCGGCCTGGGCCGGGGTCGAACCTACAACCTTGGGTGCAGAAGGCCAGTGACAAACCAACTATGCCACCCAGTCGGCTGTATATGAAATACTACGTCTAAACTAAATATTGATAATACTATTAAATGCTTACACGTGTTTGACAATTATCTAAAACATCATGCACATCTCTAAGCCTTTCTTCACTTTGATATTGCACTTTTTCTTCCATATCAGCGATACCTTGTTTTAAATTTTCAATTTCATTCTGGTGCAGCTCTATCAAATCATTCATCTGCTCTTCTAAACGCTAATTAAAGGAATAAATGGACAATTATTTTCATCTAAAAGAATAATTTTTGTTTATGCAGTGATTGAATTTTTATAAGCAGTTTCTAATATTTAATACATTTGCTTTTAAAGAAAATCATTGAAAAATCTCTATGCAAATCATTACCTAACAAATATTACCCCATGTACAAAAATTATTTTTGAAAATTTGATGGATTGTTTTATATAATCAAATAACATTAAACACTCTCAAAATTAATATTTAAAAAAAAAATTTTAATAAATAGTTTATTGTAATGGAATAATTCTAAATTTTAGAACAATATTCAATTACATTCATTTAGCAAAATTATATGTAGATTCTAAAATTTTTTTCCATAATTCCATGAAAAACTAAAGTTTTGTAATTCTATATTATCTATAATTTTAAGAATATCTTATTTAAAAATATTTATAAACATAATAAAATGAAATATTATGCTTCCAAATAATTCATTTAAAAAAATTAACTTTTACGTACATGTTGAATAAAAAAAAGTAATTCTTAGAAAAATATATTTTTCTTTAACAAATATTAGTTACTAAGAACTGATAAAGAGAAATATTTTCCATACCTCATATCGATATCTTTCCTCCTGCAAAGCTTGACTGAAATAAGTTGACTCTTGTTGAATTTGTCCCTAAAAAAATTACAATTAACAATACAATTTATTTTACTTAAAAATAATACATTAAGTAACATATAATTAAAGAAACAATCATTTATTCTTAATGAAACTAATATTAAATGTTTGTACTACAGAACCTTTTCCAAATTTATTACCTACATTGAAAAAAAAATTTTACATTTTCTCAATCAGTATATTCAATCAAAAACAGATTTATTTAAGTTGACAATCTCAGTAAATCATACCATGATAACTTGAATTATGCCACAAACTCTTAATTTAACATTAATACAGCTACTGTAAATTGACAACTGTAGAATTTTCTCTATACCAAAAAGTAGTAAATAAAGACTTTGATCCTTAGAAATGTTACTTTATTCTTTCACTATGAGCATATTTCCTAGTTTTGGTGTTACCATATGTTTGATTAATTGATAGCTTATTAATGTCGATCTTTGAAGCTACATGAAGTCTATTAGTGATGGACCTCGTAATTGTGAACCTTGGTCAAGTGATGAGAATGATACTAATCTGGTGCCCCACTTTCTAAACTTCCACACCATGCCAAATGAGGGCTTTGAGCCTCCACTTATTCAATGTGTGTCAGCTCCTCTACATGGCTAGCACTCAGTGGTCCACCGTGAGCTCATGATTTGACAAGGCTGGTCACAAGTTTGCAACCATGATCATTTGGGTTCTGAAGCCACTTTAATCACAATCTAATTTTTCATCATGAGTTGAAGTACTTTTATGTAAAAAGCTTGCCATAATCATAAGCCTCTCTAAATAAATATAATTTCTCCAAAGTAACCAAAAACAAATATAATTAAAAGTATGATGACTTTATAATTTTAAACTCTCCTAATATACATTCCATAACAAACAAAAAACCCACCAAGAACGAGTCGTCCGACAGACAAAAATTGGTGGGTAGAAAGATTATGTACAGAATAGAAAATGATTAAAATTTCAGAAAAATTTATTTATTGATTGATTTCAGAGTTATACAGTTACAAAGTAACAAACTCAATGAGGTGTTGACCCACCTCTAGCTTGGATGCAAGCTGCCACACAACATTGCATAGAGTGATAAAGCTCCCTGATGGTCTCCTGCAGTACTTTTTGCAAAATTTGCTCCAATTGTCAGACCAGGTCATCAATATTCCCTAGTATATGCAGTCGCCTTCCCTTCCTATCCGACATGCTCGATTGGAGAGAGATCTGGCGATCTGGATGGCCAAGGAAGTTTTGACAAGCTGTAAGACAATTCATAGCAACACGTGCCATATGTAGTCTGGCATTATCTTACTGAAAAATAAGGCCAGAGTACTGCAAAAGGAACAGTAGCAAAACAGTTCTCAGAATGTAGTCCATGTACCGCTGTGCTATAAGCTTGCCTCTAATGATGACCAAAGGGGTCCAGCTGTCAAAAGAAATAGCACTCCAGACCATAACTCCTGGTTGAGGGCCTATGTGGCATGCAATAGTGAAAGCAGGATAGGCACGCTGCTCTGGGTATCTCCAGACAAGCCTTCTATGATCGTCATGACATAATTGGAAGCAGGATTCATCGCTAAACACTATACGTCCTCAGTCAGCCTGATTCAAACCTGATCGAGCCAAGCACCACTGTAATCTGGTTTGACAGTGTGCAGGCATGAGTGGCAGGTGGTGTAGCGGTCGGTACAAGCGTAAATTTCACTCTATCAGCCGTCTGTGAATGGAAATAAAGGACACTCATGTACAGCTTGCACGCCTGATGGTTGATAATGATGAATCAGGTTCTGTGACAGCTGATCTAACAATCAATCTGTCCTCCCAATCTGCTATGGCCCTAGGTCGACCGCTACCATCATAACACTGAAATCTGCCATTGTCTACCCATTCTTGCCAGCATCCTCTAATGGCTGCAACACTTAGACCCATATGACAAACAATTCTCTGATTTGCCCAACCTGCCTCTTTCAATCAAATGATACGACCTCTTTCAAACTTTGACAGTTGCTTGTAATGAGCTCGAATCCTGCAGCAATTCATTTTTTCAGTCATTGAAAGGTATCCTAAATTGCAATGCAGCAGAAATTTTTACCATCAGATTGAGAATCGCTTCTTATAGACACCTGCTAAGTGTGCAGATCTGATGTGCTGTAACTCCCACTATTCATTCATTAGACACCAAATCTTAATCATTTGCAAGTTCAGTACAAATGTCTTTGCATAAGAAATTTCCTTGCAATTGGGCAACTCTTTCTTGGTGCATCTTTTGTTATAGAGTGTTCATTTAAAATTACAATTATAATACACTATCATGCATCAAATAATATGATTACAGGTTTAAATAACAAATTATTTAGTGTGAAAAGATGCTTGGGATAAAAGCAACTTTGTCAGGAAATAAAAGGATCTTTCACTTTCTAAAATAAAATTAAGAAACAGGTTAAGAGTAGTTAGTTATAAAGAAATACAAAATGTAATAATTTAAAATGCTATATCTATGATTTATTACAATATTTAAATCATGCATGAATCTTTATATTCTCTAGAGCTATAAACAAAAAAGACAGAGACAGAAGTGCAAGAAACAAATGGTAAAATAAGTTTAGTAACCATATATATAACTGAGTATAGCTCATTTAACTTTTGAATTTAAATGTCTCAATATAATGACTACACAGATTTTGCTTCATTAAAATTAATGGAACTTTTAGTCACATATCAAATAAATAACTGACTGTTCTTTTTCCTTAATTAATAATTGAAAAATTAGTTTCATATATTTGAAGTTAAATTAATTTACATAACATAATTGATAATAGATTCTAATATTAACCAAAAGGATTTATTTATATAAAATGTGGTACTTTTAAGCTCATTACTTATAACTTATTCATTACAAAAACAGACCAATACACCAAAGGCAATTACTTTAACAGATTCTATTTCTTCCACCAAATGCTGATATTCATCCCGTTGTGATCGTAATTCTTGCAGAATAGGTTCTAAATCAAAAGAAGCTGGACCCATGGAATGAATAGTAGTTGATTCAGTTCCAGATGGTAAACTTTGAAGTGCAGCATGATGATGAGGACTTGGAACAGTTGAATGAACTTGTGCTTCACCAGCATTTTGGTTTGGATTTTGGCCTGACTCTGAAGCTACACTAGAATTCTCTTCATCTGATGTATAACGGGTACTAATAACAAATAAATTGTTAACATAATTTGATTTTAAAAAGATATCACTAGATTTAGTATTCAAACATTTAATTTTACATAGGAATATGAAATGAAAGTATTTCATCAATATTTATCCCAATAAACAATTCAAAAATATTACAATCTACATAGACTTTTTTGTAAAAGACAAGAAGGAGGGAAAATTAATTTTATGCAGGAGGAGAAAAAAAATCTAGTCACTTAAATTTCTTAGAAGAGCTTTTAGTGTTTTAAAATTGAAATAAAAGTTCTAAAAAATAGAGCATTTTACAACTCATACATCAAATTCTAAGTCTAATGTACACCCATGAAATGGTTTCCCTAAATACTTTAAAAAAATATTTGAAAAACATATTGTTCGGCCAAAGCATCAAGAGAACTAGATTATAATCAAATTTATACACTTCAGTCAAATGACAAAGATGAGGTGTATGTATTTGATGTATATATGAGCTGCTATTTCACTCTTAACTTCTACACCACACCTCCTAAGATATTTTGGACCAAGGTGAAATCAAAAACAGCAATCCCCATTATTCTGCACAATGTATTCTACTCAAACCAGGTTTTGAACTCATGATTTGAGTTGAACTAATCATTGAGCTAAGGCAACAAGAGAACTAACAACAATGAACCTAGAAATTTAGAGTCTCAATCAAATAATGAATGAATGATGTCAACCTGTTTCCTTCCACACCATATCTCATGCAGTCTTTAAAATTGGTTGGAGTTAACATGTTTTAATTTTTCAATGGTAGGAACCAGGATTCAAACCAATGGCTTTATTTGAACATTTCCAGCTAACAGTTTGCAACGCAAGACCACTATAATTACCCACCGAATAATAATTTCTATAAAAAAAAAATATATGGATTGAAAATTTGCTTGCATTTTAAATGTTTATACTAAGAATTATCAAAGTACAAAAACTATTCAACATTTAAAGTTTAAATATGTCATTAAAAAATTTCTTTAATTCTATTTATAATACAATTATGCTGCAAGTAATTAAATCCTAGATTGACACAAAGTATATCCCAACATCACAATAAAAATATTGCCCAGAATTCTAAACTAAAAAAATTTTACTGTAATTACACATAATTCTAATCTAAACAAATTATGTAAAATATATAAATAACTGTAAGGTAAAAAATAATTATTGTTAAGTATTCATTTTCTCTATGCAACTGATACAATCATGTCAATTTATGACTATAAAACATAATTATTTATAATTTTGAATGGTGGTGGTGTGTGTATTCCTAAAAATCTACCCAAGAAATTAACCATTATTTTCAATATTTTAAAATGATAACAGCAAGAAAAATGTTTCTCTATCCCTTTATTTCACTAAAGAATAATTACTGCATCATAACTACTGTTAGTAGATTACCTATGAGTTGAAAGTGCACTGCCATGAATATTCAATTCAGGTTCATCATTACACTCCTCAGATTCTGAAATAATTTTTTGTTAATAATATTAGCAATAAATTTATTATTAGAACAAAAAAAGGGAAAATTTTGAAAACATATAATTTTTTGGAACTTTTTTTATAAACACTTTTAAGTATTTGAACATCTGAATAGAACTAATATTTTTCAAAAGTAATATTTTAATTTTGTGATTTTTATAGATTTGAAAAATACAATTTTAATTTCCTACTTTGCAAATATAAAATTAAATAACTAAAAAAAATTTTTTCTTAATACTGCTGCCTAGAAAGATATACCTCATAGAATTAAATTCTCATTCAATTACCCCTCCCCCATTTATCTTTTTTAAAACTTATTTTTCCTTTGAATTTGAATTTCTTCATTTGTGTATTGCATTTGTATTTAAAAAAAAAGAGTAATTTATATGTTTTGCAGGGCTTTGAACTGAAAACAGGAAAAAAATGTTATTTTGGTCAGAACAAAAACTGGAACTGAACCTAAGAATATATCAGTTTATTTCGGTTCAGCAATTTTCGTATGTTAAATAAATAAATATATATTTTACATAATTAGTGCAAGGGCAAATGCAAGATGTAAGCATCAAGTGACGAGGGTACACATAATTGACAAAATAATTACCTTAGTGTTCAAATGCCATTTTGATAATGGATAACAACACCAATGGTTGCCATTCTCTGCTCACAGCTCATATCGTACAAGATGGCCAATTGTATCAATTTTAAAAAATAATAAAATCTTCCAAACTTTAATAGAATTTTATTTTTGTTTATGATAGAACTTTTTTGTAGTACAAATAAGAACATAAATAAAATGAACTGAACTAAAAACCATTATTTTTGGCAGGGAACGAAAACCAGAATTGAACCCATATAACACATGGGCTGAAAAGTCCCGGGCCTAACAAAGAAAACACAGTTTTTTTTGTTCAAAATTAGCTTTATTCATCAACGTAATCTCCATCAAGAGCAACGCAATCATTCCAGCGCCGCTCTAACATTTCGATACCACTTTTGTAGAACGATTTATCTTTTGCCTCACAATAGGCCTCAGTTTCAGCGATAACCTCTTCATTCGTGCGAAATTTCTTACCGGCGAGCATTTTTTTCAGGTCTGCGAACAGCCAGTAGTCGCTGGGAGCCAAATCTAGCGAATACGGTGGATGTGGGAGCAATTTGAAGTTCAATTCATGTAGTTTTGCCATTGTTTTGATTGACTTGTGACACGGTGCGTTGTCTTGATGAAACAAAATTTTTTCTTTGCCATATGCGGTCGTTTCTTTGCAATTTCAACCTTCAAACGCTCCAATAACGCTATATAATATTCACTGTTTATGGTATTTCCTTTCTCAAGATAGTCGATGAATATTACACCACGCACATCCCAAAATACCAAGGCCATAACCTTTCCAGCCGATTGTTGTGCTTTCGGGCGCTTTGGACGAGGTTCACCAATTGCTGTCCACTCAGATGACGATCGTTTTGATTCCGGAGTGAAGTGATGAATCCATGTTTCATCCATTGTCACATATAGACGCAAAAATTCCAGTTTGTTACGTTTAAACATGGCCAAACACTGCTCAGAATCATCAACACGTTCTCGTTTTTGGTCAACAGTGAGCAAACGCGGCACCCACTTTAAACAGAGCTTTCTCATAGTCAAATGCTCATGCAATATAAAGCCAACACGTTCTTTTGATATCTTTACGATGTCAGCTAACTCACGCAACTTCACTTTTCAATAATTCAAAACGATTTTGTGGATTTTTTTTACGTTTTTTTGGTGTTACCGCCTCATTTGGACGTCCACTGCGTTCTGCATCATCGGTGTCTCTACGACCACGTTTGAAGTCAGCAAACCAACGTTTTATTGTTGTTTCTGATGGAGCGGAGTCCCCATAACACTTTTCAAGCCATTGCTTCGCTTGAACGGTATTTTTTCCCATCAAGAAGCAGTGTAAAATTAAAACACGAAATTGTTTTTGATCCATTGTTCTGAAAATAACAAAAGTAGCGTCACCCTTAGCACAATAACTCACAAACTAATGAATAGAATATCATGAAATTTTAACAGCTGTCTTTTGAAGGCTAGTATTAACTGAAAAAAAGGTGACTGCAATAAAACTAGCGCCATCTATGTGTTAGGCCCGGGACTTTTCAGCCCATGTGTTATATACTTTTTTTTAGTTGAGCCAGAACAAAAAAATTACAGTTTGAAGCCCTGCAATTATGACAGAAAACTTGAAAAGTAATCTGTTTCTTAAAATATGTCTCCATAACTATAATTGAAAAATGTTTTTAATTTAATAAACAATGTGATATAAATGAAAACTATCTGAAATTCTCACTTTTACATACTTTTCTCCAAAATTGTAAAACTGAATCTAAATACAGGCAGAATTAACTACTTATTAACAATCCAAGTCTTTATAAATTAAATTCTTTTTTTTTTCCTCCTAATTTCTAAAAACTTTGTTTCTATTTATTAAAACAGTGGTCTCCAAACTTTTTTGATGGTCTACTTCTAAAATGAAAATAATTATGATGTACTCCACACACGTGTGTAAATGAGTGAGTGTGTGTAGTCAAATCTCAAATTATTTTTTATTTTAAATAATATGGCTGCATTCAAATTAAATTGCAAATTTACATTGTACAGAATTTAATGTGAGGAATGAGCAGCATTTTATTCCGATACATTAAGAGATTTTTTTCCCTTTAAAGGTTTAGATCATTATGTACTTGTGTGCACACATGTGCTTTAAAACTGTTGCCTTTATTCTGTTGAACTCCCCAAATGCTCTTTGAGGGACCACCCATTTTCCTCTGTGCAGTTTCATGTTTAGTGAAATCAGATACAGAAATGCCTTACAATCATGTGTTACCTAATCAAACACTTGCAAATGATTATGAGCAGTACCGCCAAATATCACTTAGTATATCCTACTTTGGAGACCACTGTACTAGAATGTATATCTGCATGTGTGAATACATATTAGTCACCTTTTTAAAGAGAGATAATAAAACAGTAAACAAAGCATCAGTGTTAAAGTCAGTATAGCTTAAAACATTAGTGGAAAAAACTGATAAGAAATTTGTGAATGTTTTTAAAAAATATTAATATGTTATTCTATTATCTTTCCTCTGATTTATTTACTTTTATAAAAAATATCTATTTACTATCAATTTTCTAACAATTAAAAATAATTTTCTTTTCAGAGATTTATTCAATTTCTTTATACAAATACTTCAGCATTTTACTATTCAGATCATATATGAAATGTATTCGTAACAAATACTAATCTTCAAAATATCTCGGGTTTATCTACTCAACACTAAAATGTGTGGGGTTCACTACAAAAATTACATTAATTTTATCATTTAATTTAATTCTTTTTTCACTAATTCCTTTACATGTATCTTTTCATTTTGACTCATTAAAAACAATTGGTTTTATTACTCATGATTAGTTGCGGTTATCTTCTCTCCAACCTTCTGAACTGGAAATTGCTCTAAGTAAAAGATTCATCTTACATTTATTAAAAGCCTGTTTAATTTTTTTTTAAAAAGAAAATTAAATAGATTAATATTATCTTATTCTACATTATAATTGAATCAAAATGTCAACTGTTCTGAAATAAAGAAATTATTTATTCATAGAAAATATCATGGCATATTAAGTTACACAACCAGAGTCGTGATAAGATTATTTAATTTAATTTCATAAAAAAAGGGCAATAAATATCTTCCTAATTCAGTGAAGATAGTATGATACACTAAAAATATTTTAATTTTGTATAACAATGTATGATACACTAAAAATATTTTAATTTTGTATAACAATACAAAGTAAATGAATGAATCAGCTTAATTGGCTAGTTCCATTTATTGAAAAAATTTTATTGTAATCTTTTGGATACTCAAATAATAGAGGTTCTATTTTGTGTGTGTAGGCATGTAATTAAAGCTTCAGATCATATGTTTATGAAAAAAATATCCCCTTTATTATTTTTTTACTCTAATTATATGCCCTTTATTATGATTTTTTTGGGAGTTGATATATAATTTCTTCTAAAAGTAAAAATATTAATTTTAATAACAGAGACAGGGAAAAATTTACATACTAGTCATTGAATTTATATTATCAGCACTACCAAATTTGTTTTTGATAAGATGGGCAAATTCTCTTGGTTTTGACATCACACTTCTGTCAATAAAAAGAAATTCAAATATCAGTTACGGTGAAAATTTAAATATTTCATAAAATGCAACTTCTGAAAATGTTTTTAAATGTGGTACTTTTAAAAACTATAACAGAAATTAAGAAAAGATGTAAGTAACATATTTATAAGTTTGTAAGTAAGTTACGTAAAAAAGTTAATAAAACATTTTTAATCTAGTATTTCAAAAAGCTATTCTTTAATGGAAATTCATAAAATAAGTAACACATATATTTGCATTCCTCATAAGTCAGAAATCACACACATTTTTTATATACTACATAGAAATTTGAATGCTGAAGTTTTTTTAAAAGAGAAATAGGAAATATTTATTGAACAGAAAAACTTACTCAGCAGTTGTATGACTCATAGATGCACGACCTAATCGTCCTCCTTTTAAACTGCCAACTACTCCTCTTTAGCAGCATTAATAATAAATTCATATTCTATTAATTAACTACTAGACACACAATATTCAACTCAAGAGATGTATCAATATAGTAAGCATTTAATAATAGATCAAATAAAGCAGATAACTCATTTTAAAAAATGAATTACAATTAAAAAGAAAAAGGCTGAGATTAAAAATTTAAACAAATCGAGTTAAAAAAACAACAACTAGTATACACAAGTTACTAAGTATTTCTAAAAGAAACTTTCATTCAGTATTTTAAAAAAAAAATAATGCATTTATATTTTTATTCTTTGGTAATCATATATATGTATATATGTGGGGTGTGTATGATATACATCTTTGTAAAGTATACAGGATAATAAAGGCTTTATGAAAATACATGATTCTTCAACAAATAAACATTTTCTACTTGATACAACTGATAGCTAATCTTACTATTGTAATTATATATTTTTCTTCCATTTTTCCTTTGAAAGAACAAATATAAAAATATTTATGCTTCTCAGGTACGGAAAAAAGCAAAATGTGCTATGTGATCAATTTTAAGATTAAGGTACAAAAGATAATAGCTCTATTTCTAAAACACTAAAATGTGCAAAAAGGAGCAAAGCTAAATCCTACAAAATATCAGAGTGCCAAAGTTATTTTTAAATTAAAGTTAATATTTCTAAAATCAAATTAAAGACATCTCATTCATAGAAGCCCTCTGGTTTAGTAATTACAAAAATTACTAATTGAGAAATAATACTAATTTAGTACCAATTTTTAAAATGCACACTATTGCCAGCTTAGCATTATGTTGATATATTTTACTCACCCAGAAAGACCAGAAAAACCACTCTTAATATTGGCACCAACATCCCTTTAAAATAAATTTATTATCTGTTTATGACTCACGATAAATGTTTCTAATCTCTACAATGACTTATATGTGTGATTAAATGTTGAATAAAGTCCCCCTATTCAGTTTTGGAAGTATCTATAATTAATAGTAAGATATAACATTTGAAGCTGAAGTCAGATCAATGCTTCTTGTAACAATTGCTATTTATTTAGTTCAAGAAAAAAATCATACCTAGTTAATGTTATTACATGTTAAAAGATTTCAAAATCATTAATAATACTTTGGCATCAATGTGTAAAAGTAGAAGATTAAAAATTTATTTAAAATAATTCAATAAGAATTTAATTGCTTCAACTAAAAGAATATCAGTAGCCTTCAATTCTTAAAATGTTACAAAATAAAATAATTAACAAAAAACAAACAAAAAAAGTGATCTAAATTTTCAAAAAATTAAATCAGAAAACTAAAATTAAAATTATCTTAAAACTTATTCTGGTTATTATTTTCACTTAGATTTCACTTAATTTCATAAGTTCTTCTAAAAAAACACTAAAAAGACAACTATATTTTTAATAAAAGCCCCGCACAAACAAAAAATTCATTTTGAATTTCTTCAGAGAAAAAGGTTTTATATAGGTTTAAAAATACATTATAAATGTATAAAAATATACTCTTTTTAATAAATTAATGAAAAGTAATAGGGGTATTTAATTGACAATAAATCTTACACTATTTCAGATTGAATATTTTGAAGACTCAAAAGCTAAGTAAAAATAGTATATGTAAGATGGGGCAACAAAAAAAATTTATAAAATCAAAAAAAAAAATTCAGTTCATGATTTTTAAAAAAAACACATACACACAGATACTTTTAAACTTGTGATTATTTTTTTTTATATAAAAAAACGAATGTAACAGTTTATTTAAATGAAATACTTTTAAATTCAACATAAAAAGTAAATAGTGGTATTCAAGTTCATATCTATGTTAATTCAAGACTTTTGAAAAGCTTCTTACAGGGTAAAATCATACAAACTTAAGTATATAAATTTAGTTTAAGTCAGACAATAAATAAAATTTATTAATCATTTGTAAAAGCATTTCATGTAATTTTTTTAAGAAAATCCTCAAAACAATAAGGAATAAACTATTCAATCAAAACCACACATAAATTTTGTACTTTTTTTTTTCTTTTTGCTCCTTTCCTTCTTTTCAGGATAATAAATACTACAAAACAAATAATTAAATAAATTCTTTCTTATTTTAGAATTGGGAATGTCTGTCACATTAAAAACAAAACTTCATAATTTAAGCATAAATTTAAAATTTTGTGTACAAGGTATAAAAAGTACAAACTCTTATGAGGGAAAATGAAGGGTGAGTGCTTATTAACGTTGCACAATAAAATAACACGGAAAAAGTGAAATATTATTATTTTTCAAAATCCATTTGAAATTCACTTATGATTTCTTTAAAAATAATATTAAATGATGAATAGTAATGATGACAAGATGGAAAAAAAATTGTAATAAGTTAAATTTACCAAACTGCTTAATATATGAATCATTCAATATTCTTTGAAAAAAAATCCAATATTCTACTTCAATTACATTTAATCACTTTTAGTTCAATTTTTGGAATTTTTTAAATTTATATCTTCAAACCAAACAATAAGCAGAGCTTTAAACCAAAATCCAAATAACTAAATGTAGGCACTCATATCAAAAACAAATTCCCTCTCTAGACATATTCTATGCTCTACCGACATTACTAAAAAATACTATTTAATGTGAAAAAGCATACAAGCAGGATTATTTTTAAATAAACAGTAGGTAATCACTAAAAATGCTGTCATAAAATTATAAATTTAAGGTCAAAGTAATGCCTCACTTTTCCTACCTAGCTTAAACAATTAAACCTCAAAAATAATAAACTTAAACAATCTTCAGTTAAAATTTGTAAAATGCTAAGTAATTTGTTACCTAATTAATAAACTAAATTAAAACAACTAATTATGCATAGATCTTACCAAAATACAAAATCAGTTTGAACACATAAAAAAAGGAAAAACTAAACAAAGATACATGCTGAACAAAGTCAGTTCTAAAAAACAATCTTAGATATAACCACAAAGAAATTTTTAAATCTTGTAGCTTGATTTTCAAATGAAAAAAAGCCGCTTTAAATGGGAGTAGGTCTCCCTAAAGGGTAATATATAAGGTTTAACAAACCATAATTGAATTTCCCCCATACTTATGAATTTCTACATGTGGTATGCTACCAGAAAACTTTTTTCCCAAATGAAACCCAGATGCAAACATTATTAATTCTCTTACTTAACATGATCAAAATTTCTTTTTTCTCAATGAGCATTGACTTTGGCAATTTATTTTTTGCCTATTGTAACATTTTTCATGCAAAAGTAAAAAGGTAAGCATCCAAAAAAAACCTGAAACTGAACAGCTTGTAGTCTAAAATAACAGAAAACTTTCTCTCCAAAACTATCCTTTTAGAAAACCATATATACTGGGGTACATTAGACTTTTCATTGAAATCCCTTATATTGACAATTTTTTCATATTGTCAATAATGGAGACTTATTATCAACATTTAATACTAACTTGTTTAGAATGTTATCAACTTCATGTTCCAACATTCTAATTTAAATAAGCCACTATTTCATTAAAAAAATATTATATTCTTATTTACTTAAGAGTTGTTAAAGTATATAATATGGAATCAATGTAAATAATACGTAACATAAAATATGGAAAAAAGGATTTTTTGACAAAAGTAATTTGAGATAATGATTTTTTATACAGGGTGTTTCTAAGTGAATATTGGAGTTTTAACACTTTATAGCATTTAATACATATAACTGATAAGTATAACTCGTACACCAAGTGAAATAGCAACTGAAATAGTTTTGTTTGCTGGCTTGTGTGGGCATGCGCAAGAAAAATGTCTCAATTTTTTCCTCTTCCCTGCCGATCAGTGTGCTAGTAGAAAAATGGAGAATAATTAACCGAAAGGGTTTTGTGTTTTCCAATTAGCAAAGACAGAATCTACTATTACTGTGCTGTGAGCATTTCATTATAAGTTTGGTTGTCAACAACGAGATTCCCCTAAATTTAATGTTTTTTGTGCCACATCTCGGCGGAAAGTGTATGGGCTTTTCGTTTTTTGAAAACCAACCAACTTTAGAACCTATCTTGAAGCTCTACAACTATGACTATTTCCTCAATTGGAAAAAAGTGAATCAGATAAATTCTTTTGGTAGTAAAATAGTGTACCACCTCACTGGCATCTCTCAGTACATCATTGGTTGAACATCACTGAACCCTACCAATGGATTGGCCACAAAGAGCATCATAATAAAGCTTGTTTCGTAAAGCCTCCACACTCACCCATCTGGCACTATGTGATTTTTATCTGTGAGGATTCATTAAGGATTGTATGTACGTACCTCTGCTACCAGCTGACCTTCTAGACTTAAGACACAGATTTAAGTAGCTGTTGCAAGAATTAACTCAGACATACTGAACAAAGTTTTGGATGAACTCGCCTATTGACTTGATGTGTGTCGTGTGAAGAATGGGGGTCACACTGAACATTTGTAAGCTTGTAGATAAAACTGTTTTAGTTACTCTTTCATTCAATGTATGAATTATACTTGTAAATTATATGTAATAAATATTACAATTCGTTAAAACTCTGATATTCATTTAGAAACAACCTGTAAAAAAATCTCAGGAGAGAGTTTTGTTTAAATGAACATCTGATACTGATGATGAACAACAGAGAAAAATTAGCAAATCTGAATTGTGTGTGTTACAATCTTTGTTGTTAAAGACACTTGAGAAATATGACAGTTTCATTAAAAATAAATCATAACTAATAACAATAACCAAAAATGGCAACAATAAGCAGAGCTCCTATAAAAAAATAAACCCTTTTTTAATCATCTGATACATATGAATATGTCCTGCACTACAACAAAAACAATATATGATTTTTAGTAGCTCCAAAGTGTACATTTATTAATTAATTCACTAAACATTTTCAAATCAGCTTTATTTATTCCCAGACAATTTGATCTCATTTGCATTGGCATGAAAACTATGTTATTTATGTAAAAGAATAACTATCATTTTAATAAAGTTTGATCAGTCAAAAGATTTTTAACTGCACAATTGATAAATAAATCTGAAACATCAGTATGTATATTATAAATATCAATGTATTTTTCTCCTTCATTCAATTAGCTTTGTTTGCTCAATTCATATATAGAATAATAAATAATATTAATAGAAATATTACATATTGAAAATTCAATGAATAAAACTGAATCTCATCTCAAGCAATTAGTAAACAGAGCCTAAAACAGGAACATCTATGAGTATTTTTAAATACAAAATAAGAAATATGACTATATAATTGGAAAGCTTTAAAACTGATGCATTAAACAGAAAAAATATTTAAGTTATATAAAATTCATGTTTGTACGTTTTAATTTAATTTATACACCAATATTTCATTTTAAAAAAGATTTGATAACAATATAAAAAAAATTTAAGTTAATTCCTACTTAGGTCAACAAAGCAAAGTTTTATATTTTAGTTACCTTTTATTAAATAGTTACAATTAATATAAATATGCATATACATAAGACAGAATCACAATATTAAGTGACAAAATAGAATGCAATTTTCCATTTTTCTTTCTATATATGGGGTTGGACTATTTTTGTTTGTTTGTTACAATTTATTCATTTATTAAATTTAATTATTCTAACAAAATAGTATAGTTAAAAAGTAATCCCCTTCTCAGAAAATAGTCCAACCCATATGGGATTTGAACCCACGACCTTTGGATAAGAAGTCCAAAACGCTACAGGGACACAACGAACTGTTTTCCTTTCTATATATGCTGTTGAACTATTATTTTTGTTTGTTACTATTTTCCCCCTCTTTTAATTTAATCAATGAATTAATATTTGAAAAAAATGTATTAATATAAAGTGTCATCCACTAAAAGCTTTAAAAATGTATTTGAACTTGAATGGATGAATAGAAAGTATTTTATAAATGACTGAAAATTTGAACGAGATATGTATATATATATATTTGGGACAGAGTGAAATGATATTAGGAATTAAAAAATAAAGTGACATTTTTAAGCATAATTTTCATTGCAAATTTTATAAACTTGCATTTCTTTTTGCATCAATCCTTTAATTATTTAAATTGTTTCGATATTTTTGATTTACCATGGTTCATAATCATTTATAGACAGAAAGTGATATGCTTATTATGAAATTTTACAGCAGTAAGTCAGAAACTATAACTTGGTAATACATTAGAACATTAGTAAGAAACAAATATTTTAAAAATAAAAATGCTGAATATCAATAATGCTTTATGATCAATTAAATAGGATAAAAATTATTAAGTAAAACATTAAGAACATCTGAAGTGTGAGGTATTAAAATACATACTTTAATCCTTGGCCCATGTCTCTCAAAACTCCTCGAGGTAAACCATGAGTCTCCAATTCTCTTATGCGCTTGGTATAGTTATCAAGTTTTTTCTGTAGTTGTGTTATCAGCTGAGCAGATTTTTGATTCTTCTTTTCAAAAACATTTTTGATCCTTTGCAGTTGCTGTTTATCAGCATTAGTAGCAAGTTTTAAATATTCATTAACATTCTCTAAAAAGAGAAGAATAATATATCTAATTAGCAAGATCGATTATTCTAGCTAAATATTAATTTACAACAAACAAATATAATATCTTGAAATTTAAAAAAAAAAAATTTCTTTAGGACATTTAACAGAATTTTTAAAAAAATCAGTTTGCATCAGAATATTTTACAAAAGTCAAAATATTCAGTAAAAATATTAAAGTGAACTTTAAATTATGCAGAGGATGCAAATATATATATGTTTTTTTTTTTATTTATTAGAAAATATAATTATAACTACCAAAAAATAAGATTTAATATATTTATTTACCTTCATAGGAATGTATTATTAATAAAAACATTTCTTTAAAAAATATATCAGAAGACATACTTATTGTGTAGTTCTAGGGAATACACATACAATGTACCTTGGCACATTAATAAAAATTACAAAAAGAAAAGTACAATGTAACCCACCTTGATTTTAAAAAATACTTCAAGTTATTAGAAAACAAAATACAAATATTACCTAAAAAGTATTTTATTTCGCAAATTTAAAAAAAAATTGCAAGAATACAACAAAACACAACATTATAAATTTTTAAAAACATAATTTAAATAAATTTTTATACATTTGCAAAAATTAAAATTTTATTGGAAAAATAAAATATTAAATATAGATAAATATTCAATAATTCTTGATTTCCCAATTTAAAAAAAAAAACTTAATATGAATTAAGTAACAACTAAAAAACATAAGATAATTTAACAATTAACATCATCAGTTCACAAAAAGGTAGGGAAGAAATAAATAATTTCAAATAATTATTTGAAGCTGAAAATAAGCATTTGATAACATAATATATTTTATACAATAGAAAGTCGTTTATCCAAATCAGTTGTAACCGGACACCGTTCGGATACGCGATTGTTCAGATAACCGAAAACCGAATGCGATCCTTGCAGTATATGATATTGGACACTATACAAATATTGAAAATCATCATATGCGGGAAATGTGCTTGAAGAAAAAGCTAAATAAGTGCAAAATGTCACAATTTTATCTTGATTGTGGAAAATAATCACTTATTTTCGCTGTACTATTGTACACCTTCGTTTTTTCACTGCAAGGTCTCTGATTCTCGTCAGCAGCAGTAGTTGAGTAGGACAGCACTATGATTGTTATTAATACCACTCCATAGCTGTCTCTAATGCAGAAATGTGTCAGCATTTGATGCACCCTTGCTACTTCCGTTGTTGTTGTCCTCATCTTCATCCATTTCATCGTTGACAGGGTCGGATTCTTCTTGCACGGAAGTCATTACTCATCAATATTTAACACTTGAAATCCACAGTCTTCTGCATCGCATGCCCCCATCCAGGTTTCTACATCCACAAAACTCAACAAAAGAGCACGTATACGCCCCCTCACTTGGAAACACTGACCCAATATTCCGCGCAGATGTTTACCAAATCACACAATTGAAATTTCCCAAATATCCCTCCCCATGGGTTTTCTCATCACTTTTGGCCTCACAGGAAAAAAATGTGGAGCACTGCAATGTTCAAAAACGTATCCGGACTTTGGTTTAGATATTTGACACTCTGGATAATAAACGTTTGGATAAACAACCTTCTACTGTATATAATATTACAACATACCATCCCTTGCAGTTTGCTCAACTTTAATTAATTCTTTGGTACGAGAAATTTTTTGCTGAATGTGTTCAATAGCAGCCTTTGTTCTTTGAACATCCACAGGATGTGATGATCCTATATCAGCTTCATCAATACCACAAAAATGTAATCCTTCAGCACTTCCAAAAGATGGCAAACTCCCACTCAGTCCTCCTGCATCCTAAGAAAAAAAATTAATTTTAATGCTCTATTCAATAATTGTTCATAGTCTTTTTTACCTATATGACATACAAGATAATTTTGTCCAGCAAATCATTCGTAATTTTTGGCCAAACTGAAAGAGTATTTTGATGAGTAATTATATTAAGCATTTACATAAACTAATATATTAAAAATGTATAAAATATATAAAATTTTTTCAAACCTTTTAAAACAGAATTTATTTTATCAACCAATGAATTGAAAAGTGTGTGTATAAAATAAGGTAAAAAAACATTTTATAATAAAATTCTACAAGTATTAGCTTACGACTTTTTGGGTAGTAAGAGTTTGAAATTTATGTTAGTACAGCATTGATAATTTCAGATAAATTATCAATTAAAACATCCTATTTAAAACTATGCTTTTTTTGCCTGTTAAGGAAATTAAAAAACATTCCAGAATTACCTTATATGAATAACGTTTTTGTGAAGAAAAAATTGTGTATAAAATCAGCTTTTTTAAAATGGCTAAATTTACATTCTTATCTAAAGAAAGCTTATTATTATTTATACTATTCCTTCCAATTTTAGCACTTTTGTTAAACTTAATTTTAAAAAAATGAATTTTTGAGTTTAATAAAAAAATGCATTTTTAAAAATATCAACTAAATTATAAAATAATATGAAATACAATTATATTTTGTACGATAAAAGTATTTATCTTTCACTTTTTCTACACTGCCTATGAAGCTAAGAATGTTATTCATAGTGTACTTATATAAATAAATGTTTCTCACTCCAATCTACATATTTCTCATTTAATGTTCTATTCAACTGAACAGTAGAGTACAGTGGCATAAAAGAACATTAAGGCATCCGTGCAAAGTCATGTTTGGGGCCACAAACTGGATCGTACAAAGGGTAAATACTTGGTATCAGTCACACTTTGCCTCCCCCCTCGATGCGGGGAGGGGGCAGGAACGTTATGCCACTGGTAGAGTATTATGAGAGCTTCTTTGTTTTGTGCAATATACATGAATTCTATTGAATGTGATTAAATATGTACATTTTTATAAAAGAATTTCATTACTTTGTATGGAACTTGATTCTGTCTAGTATGCAATTAAAAAATCCTATCTTACATTTGACATTGTTAACTATATTCTCATTATTATTTTTAATCCTCTAATAATAAAAAGAATTATATATTTACTGTAAAATAAGGTGTATAATGCGCACTTTTAACACAAAAAAATGAGATTGAAATTTATAGGTCAGGTATAAAAATGATAGCCTAAAAAATAAAAAAGACTTGCATAAAAAATGTCAGACTTCTACATGCATCAAAATACTGTTTATTTAAAAGAAATAACATTTGTTGTGAACTTAAAGTTTGTAGTTCTAGAAATATACTATTTTTTTTCTAATGCTAGGAATAATACCCCAAATAAATTACTGTCAAACATAAGAGCATTGCACACGTACATTTCAGGTTTCTTCATTAAAAAGGGGGGACACATTATACAGTGAATATACCTAAGAATTAAAAAATGTGCATCATACGGTGGTGTACATTAAATGCCGGGCTTTATGGTAATTAAAATTAAATCATATGAAACATTCAACCCACAGATTTAATAAGCATATTTTAAATAACATTTAAATTGATTTTTTTTTCTTTTTTTTTGAATTTTTTTATTTATAGAAATTTTTTAATAATCTCCCCAAAACAACAAATAAATTTAAAATTAAAAAAAATGAGTTGTTTAAATTTTATTACTTAACTTTTTAAATAGCAAATAAAAAGGACATTTTCAAAAATCATGATTTCTTAATTATATAACATAAAAATCAAAATTAAACTATTTGCATGAATACTTTAATAAAATTAAAAACTTTTTAAATAAAAATTTGAAACTAATATCTTAAAAAAGAAACATCTTTTGAACTTACTAAATCAGCAGAATCATCAACATTATTCCATTCATCAGCTGAATTATTTACTGTCAAATGAGATGATGCTGATAGACCAGGAGATAAATTAACATGAAATGAAGGAGGGTGTAATACAGCAGGACTAGACGTAGAAACATTTCCATGGGATGGAGCACTTAGTTTAGTACAGTCATGAGATGTGCTCAGTTTAGTAGAGTCATTACTATCAGATGAAGTTCCACCCCGACGTGACTGAAGCGGACTTTTTTTGCGCTTCATTATTACAGATGAATCTGTAAAGATAACTCAAATTAATCTGATATCATTACTTACAAAAATATTTTTACTCAAAACCAAGAGAAAAAATTTTATCCATTTTTTTAAATTTATAATTTTATTAATTTTTCTTTGAAAACTTAAATTGGTGTTCTGCAATTGAAGCCATACCATTTCTTTCTGGAGCCATTATAAATGCAATTTCTATAATATTGCATGACCAAAAGATTTTTAGTGATAAACTGAAAAATAGCCCTTTTTCAATACAAGTGGCCAAGTTCAACAGATTTGTTCACCAAATGTTATATTCTAAAATTTGTAATATTTGTTAATGAGGAAGAAACTTATTCCACTATAAAGAATTATTTGAGACTAGCAAAGGAATAGATAGATTAAATATTTTCTGCATTTCTGTGTGTGTGGAAAAAGACCTTTCTTAGGAGAATTATATTGATAGTTGTACAGATGCTGCTACTTCCAGGGCTAGTTCCATGACACTAAACAAACCATAACTGGTCAAAAGACTGGTTTTGCTCTGTTAGAAATAGGTATGTATTAAGTGTTGGTATGTTAAGTGATAAACAAAAAAATGTCAATGTTGTTTCCACACATTGTTTTATTTATATAGAAGTGTTGAAGTCAAAATTTCTTACTAATGAATTATAAAAATATTTCAAGACATAATTTTCTTAAGCGAAACCCTACTCAGAATTTCACTAACCAATTTTTAAAAAGCTCAGAGAAAACATAAATAAAGAGCACACAAATCAGTTATTATGCACTGAAATCCAATAGTTAAATAGAAGCAGTTTTTTATAGGGTTTTTGAGCTAGGAGATGAAATGCATTCACATTTTTCAACAAAATGGCAAATAAAACAAATGTTTAGAGAATCAAATGTAGATGCAAGCTTATTTAGCAGATATTTTTCATCACTTGAACCAGATGAATAGGATACTGCAAGGAAGTGGAAAAAATACATTAACTTCCAGCAACAAAACTTTTAGATTTAAAAGAAAATTATGATGCAAAAGGGTATTTTGATATATCTGAATTAGTGGTAAGACTAAAAAGTGAAGATGGACACCAACAAATTTCAAGCATTATTGTTTCCTACCCAGAGGACCCTTACTATTTTCCATCCCTATCAAGAAGTATATAATCAGGTGAGAGATCCATTCCCTTGTACTTACATTCATCCGCAGAACATAATTTTTAAAGAACTTTATACATTACAATCAGATGATTCATTCAAAATGAGATTTAATGACATAGTTTTGAACAAATTTGGAAGTGAGTATGCAACAATTCCAAGAAAATCAATATATCATAACAGTTTTCAACATCATACATGTGTGAACAAGCCTTTTCTAGTTTAAAAAGTTTCATCTCCGTTCTGTGGAAAATGAAGCCTAAATATGTGAATCGAAAGTCAGATGCTGTGAATGCAGCATTTATGCTCCAAAAAAACAAGACATAGATTTCACATTAATTTTTATCATAAATTATTCATTTATACCTAACGATATTTTGAATTATATCAATTGCACTTTACTAAATAAACTAAAATGATAGTTGTTCATGATAGGCAATAAAACTATTATGAAAAAATATTACTACATAGACGCTGAAAAAGACTTGAACTACCAGACTACTAGAACTTGAATATTGTATCAATGGTTCCACTAGAATGGAAATGGTTGGAAAACACTACTTTAAATACACGATTCCAGTAATACATATTTTTATGTAGTTTGTAACAAACAAAATGTATAATTAAAGAAAACATTTCTTCTAAATAAAATTTATTTAAAAGAAGGGAAATTTTATAATGCCCCCCTCTTCGTGAGATTCAAAAGCAAAAGGTTATAAACTAAAAATATTTAAAGAAACAACATTTTTCCACTCCAGTCAAATCTTTTAAATATGATACACACCCCTCATACTTCATAAAAAAATTAATTTTAGCTTTAGATTTCTTAAAATATTTCCTTACGGTTTTTTTCATTACATGTTTTCTTTCAATAGCCATACAATTCAAAATAGATCTATGAATATTATGATCACACTACATCTCTGTGTAAAACTTGATAAAAACTTATAATATGTATAATAAAACACCAGAAGAATCACTAAAAGAAACATTACATAACAAATTTTTAAACACTCTTTTTTTTCTTTCAACTGATTTGAATATAGAAAAAACTTATTTTATGAATAAAAAAAGATTTTTTAATATTTTTTCTCAGGTTATATCTTATGTAAAGTATACCGTTTCAATCAAAACAAAGAACATCATAGTTGTATATTCCTTACTAATTGAAAAATATATGCATTTTATCAATGGCATACTGGAGAATATTAGGGCCCCCTGTAAAGTCAGGTTTTGGGCCTCCTTGCAATACGAGGGTATACATTACACCACTGCATTTTATTTGAAATAAATCAGATAATTGAATTTTTCTTTTACAAAAATAGATGAAAGCTGGTAATATGTAGGGTCGAAGAAATGTATTATTAGATAAAGATGTGAGCATCTCAACAAAGGGTTTAAATTTTCTACTATATATATAAAATATTGACATCATACACATTGATATAAGAAACAATGAAAAATCTTTTTAGCTAGCTGAAAATATCTCTAATAAAAAATATAATTTGTGTTGCACACTTATTACAAAATGAAAGATTGTGCATCTGCAAAATTCAATAGAAATGAATCTTAATATGTTTTAAAAAATAACATCAAATTATAGCTTAACAACGAATTATTAATGTTTCATGGTAATAATTTGAAAAAATGCATGATTGCATAAGAATATAAAATAAAACACAACATTTGGAACCAAAACCCTTCTTTCACAAAAATATTTGATTATATATTCATCATTTTGCTAACTCATTTATGTAGGAGGTTAATCATGCTATCCTCAAAAAGTTTCATCTTCACATATCAAAATATGTAACTAAGATTAGTGAAGAAATGAAATAAAATATTTAATAAAATATTCAAAACTAATTCAATCAATTTTAACACTAAAAAAATGGGGCTTTTGGATTATAAACTTTATTCCAATATTCAAAGATAAATAAATATAAAATGGGAACATAAAAATTGGAAAATTTAATCATAAATCAATATTTAATATTAGATTGTTTGTCTTCTAGATGACATATAACACATTTGTAAGTCTATTAGTTAATCTAATTAAGAGCTAAGTATTAAAATTTATAGTGGGATATATTATTTTTCGTTGTCATCAGATATGTAATAAAAAAAAAAACATAAATGTATTTTATCAAATTTTTATTTTTTTCTGTTGCAAATATATTACACATATAAATGAATTTTTCAATTAGAGGAGGAAAGCGTTCAAAATTAATCCCTATATCATGAATTCATTTTTTTCTATGCGGTAAAGGAAGTATTTTTTTTTTTTAAAAAAAAGATAGATTTAATGACTGGTCTAGTTTAAATGAAAAAAAAAAAAAAATATTTTACAAAATACTGTCAAAATAATGCGTCATAAAATAATTTTTAAATGCAATCAAAACAGAGATAAAATGTTTCGAATACATTACATTTTTAAAGGTACAAGTCTTCCATTTTCAACTTCTCAAACATTTCGAGTAATTGTGAACATTATAGTAAAAGGAGATACTGCTAGACTAAAATAAAAATGTTTATAAATAATTACAGTTTCGCGGTTATAGTGAATACGATTTATTATGCTGCAGAGGAAGCAAGGTTGAAGAAAATTCTTGATAATAGAAATTATTGTCATGTGATCATAATATTTACATTCCTTAATAATTTTAAGAAAAACACGTGATCTTTAGATCTTTTATTCAAACAATATTTGTAATTGAGCAGGCTCACTGGCGTGTTTGGTTACTCAATGGCCTTCTGCACCCAAGGTTGCGAGTTCGACCCCGGCCCAAGTCGATGGATTTAACATGATGCAGAAAATCGATAACGGCCATGAAAAGTTCCCTAGAATGTCTGTTTGGCTTGGCTGCTCTCAGCAAAGTTGAATCCTAGTACAGGTTCACATCGTCACAGCTCAGGTGCCTCCCTAGGCTGAGCTTCAAAATTACCTTTGGCGATTGGTATCCACCTGTATGGTGCCGCACTTAAAAAAGAGATACCAGCTTCCGGGAATGAACAAGGTCTGCAATGGTAAAACACCAATCCACAGCCCATTATAAATATTTAAAAAAAACATTTGTAACTGATTACACAATAATAAAAAAATTACAATGTATTATACTCATTAAATTATTTATTGTTTGTCCTAAAAAGAAGTAAATATTTTTCTTAAATACAAGTACATGAAGTGGTGCATTTCCAGAGGTTCCTAAGCACGTAACATACCACTGGACAAAAGTGATCACCTCTGTCCGGAGGCTGTTACTGACTTATGTAGATGATACTGCTACACATTCCCCCCCCCCTAGTGAGTCGGTGGATAGGTGAATGAACGAGATTTTTGATATGGCGAACTTCTGTGGGTTTTTCCTGTTGATTGGTGGTGTTGCGTCAAGTGAGTCTGACGATTTTTTGCGATTAAAGGTGCCATGATAGTTCAGAATGTTACACTTTTTCTTAATTCAGTTAGGGTCACCAAGGAGGTGGATAGAACCCGCGACCTATAGATTCGTAAACACGTAAGATACCAATTGACAAAAGTGGTCACCTCTGTCCGGAGGCTGCTACTGGCTTGTATAGATGATACCACTGCATACATAATATTTTAAAATTAAGCGCTATTTTTATAGTGATGCTGATCAATAAAAGATTGCATTATCAGTTTTTATATTCATCCTCCATTTTGAATAAGTTTATTCCTATTTATGCTTTATTTTATGTTATTGTATGGCATTCAGCCACAATATATAACACTACAAAAGTTATTTTCTGTATTTGTGTGTGTATATATTTGAACGAAAAAATATTATTATTATTTGTGTGTGTGGGGGGGGTGTAATCAGACCATATTATATTTTCATATTAAATTTTTCAAATGATTATGCAGGATGAAGATAGTGGTCTTGCATGAAAACCATTCTTTAAATTAATTTTTAAGAAAAATTCAGCAAGAAAAAATATTGTTCACATGATTTAAATGTTTAAGCAAATGCATTAAAAATTAAACAAAAAAAAATAACAATATATGTTTTTCATATGAATTTTCTGCGTAAAAACTTTATGTTTGCATTTAACATCAAAATAAACAATTGCCCAAATAAGTATACATCCAAAAATATTATAAATGAGAATGTAAGTTTGTTCGTCTGCTACGCTTTCACGTCTAAGTCATTAAACGGTTTTTAAAAATTCTTACACCAATGGAAAGCTACATGATCAGCGAGTAACGTAGGGTATATTTTATTCCCGTATTCCTACGAGAACTATACGGATAAACACCAAATTGAACGCCAAGCTGAACTAAAGAAGTCGTTATTTTGGTTAATAGCAAACGATATTTTTAAAGAAAGAAATGATATAAAAAGTTTTAAAAAATTAAAAGATATTGAAAGCTCAATGGTATATTAAATGACAGTTTCATTAAAAAATTTTATTTATCGAATATTGATACTTTGAATTTATTACGTTTTAAAAAAAAATAATTCCATTATAAAGCCATGTTTTGCACGAAATTTTTTACTAATACTGAACCTAGATATCCTTTATATGGAGATATTACTAGGAAAAGAGAGATAAATATATAATATATATTACTATGGAGGAAGCCATACAATACCAATCGCCGAATAAAATTAGTGAAATTTACGTAATACTTATATCATCTTGCAGTTTTTCTAATCCTCAAACCCTTTGGAATGAGTACATGGTGAAAGGTATTTTGCGAGTACTGCAGCCAGTACATACAGATATGAAGTGGTGCTCTTATCCGAAGGACAGAACCCGGGATCTTTGGATCCGAAACCGAGTAACTTAACCACCACACCAAAATGATCACCATGGTGTGGAGGTTGTTACTGGCTTATATAGATTATATCTCTACAGATATGACTTTCAATGACCACATCTTCAACGAAACGCTAATAATTGAAAATAAGGTTTTTCACGATGGTTGGTAGGAAACTGCATGATTTTGGAATGATTAGTCCGTGACCAGTCGACAGAAAAGACTTCGATAATGAAATTGCTCACGAATTAAGACTTCGATTTTATAGCATTGCAACAACAAGTAACAAAATTAATCTCTCGATTAACTCCAGAACAAAGTCATGTTTTCCATCAAGTGTTACGTAAAATAGAATCCAACTGTGGTGCACTCTTTTTTCTCGACGCCTCTGGAGGAACCAGAAAAACGCTTTTGCGAAACAAATAATAAATGTTCCTCAGAAAAAACCAGAAGATAGCAGTTTCCGTGGCTTCTTCCGATATAGCCGCGAAACTCCTGACCGGTGGTCGTTCTGTACATTCCGTTTTAAAATTACCGTAAAACCATGCACATGAAGATTCACCCATCTGCAATTTCAGCAAAAATAGCTCTAGAGGCATGATGATGTAAGCTTTTAGTGTGGGATGAAAGTACAATATGTCTCACAAGAAAGCTATAGAAGAGTTATATCGGACTCTTCAGGATTTACGAGATACTAGTATGGATATTATGGGAGAAATGCTAGGTTTATTTTTATTGAGAACATTTATAAACCCCATGCACCACAAAGTATCCCACGGGGCTTACAGAAGTAAGCGTGTAGCACACATCACAAAGGAAAGAAGGAATTTTAAAATCATGTGTGTGTGTGTGTGTGAAGGATTACTACACAAACATCCATGCCTTATCCGGTATTCGAACCCAGGCCCTACGGCACCGTAGTCAGCGTCCCTAACCATTGTACCGGATGGATGGCATGGTAGTTTTATTAGCTGATGATTTCCGACAAACTCTCCCGGTAATCCAGAATGGCACATCGACAGATGGAATCAGAGCCTGTATTAAATCATTCACGCTTATGGCCGAAAGTTGAAAAATTCTGTCTGAAAACGAATATGATTACGACAAAATTGATGCAGAATATACTTAGGGCTACAATTTTAACTGGTGTCAGGAAAGGGGAAAGTGTTATCACTCATTTTGCTGTTACTATTAAGAAACGCAAGGGCAAACATTGCAGGTAAACACTGCGAATGGAAAAGTCATGATTTTCCCATGGAAAACTATATATAGCCTGTTCGCGTGTGTCCAATGCCCGAAATCTTCGCATACTTGCACTTGAAGGAAGAACATATAATATAGTATACAGTAGCATCCTAGAATAATATTCTGTTTTGAGCTCTTTTAAAGAGGAATTATTTATTAAACGCAGACTCTTTCAACTTTTTAAATTATTGAATTTTTGTTGTTAATTATTATAATAAAGTATGTTTTCACACAATTTTTTAACTAAGTTCAGTTTTAGAATTTTTAAACTTTAATGGTTCCAGTGAAGCAATATTTTATTTACTTTCTAATGCTACTTATTATGACTTTGACATTTATTTAAGGGAACCAGGACATGCTCGGAAGTGTAAAATGCCAAAATTGAGACCCTTTGTTTATGAGACATATATATTTTAAAATTTCCAATAGAGCTTAGATATTTTACGTTCTTAATAAAGATAATTTAATTATTCTGTAGAACTACAAAAATAACTTTTTAGTTCAAAAGTTTATTTTTCCTACTAATTTAAGAAATACATAATTTTTGAGAACTCATAATACATACTTATGTTTAGGTACCATTTTTTAAAAAAGTATCTTTTTTTTATGCAAAATATTTTTTACACATATATAAAACAATACACAAAAGACAGTGAACCAATTTTTTTAGTGAAAATTTAGAATAGTTTATTTAAAAAAATTATAAAATTTTGAAATTTGGAAAATTTTTATTTGTTTTTTTGTTTTTTTTTATGGATAAAACCATTTTTAAAAAATTAGGCACTATTTTAATAGAAAAAAATTAAGTTCACTATATGCATAGACATCTTGTATAGAAGTATACAAAATCTGGAATCTTATAGTGCAATATTTTTTTTAAAAAATGTACCTAAATGCAAAAAAAAAAAAATATGCTTTTGAAAAAAGTGAAAAAACTAAAAAAAATAATGTTTTCAAAGATTATACACTTGATTAATATTAGCTTGCCTATTTTTATATACCTAATAATAATGCTTAATCATTTTCTACAATTAAAAAAGTAATTTTAAATTAATATGTTTTTTCCCCTTTGCTTTAGTTAACGTGAACATAATTTTCGAGATACATATTTTCATGCAGGTACCGTAATTTCGCGCGTATAGTCCGCGGACTATCTGTGTTTAAAATGCGAATTTTTGAAGCTGCGGACTATCCACCAGTGCGGATAATACGCTGGTTGTTCACGGTTAAAATCGTTGAAATTTAAAAAACAAGTTTCAAGTTCCACGTACGTGCTTGCTGGGAGAACTAACTGGATGTCGGAAGATTTACATACTTGTACAAAAGGAGGAAATATGAGACGCCCTTCATACACTGAAGTTGCCGAATGTGTTGATAAATCCTGGAAAAGTGTTAAAGTGTCCACCATCCGATCGGGATTTATAAAAGCCGGGATTGTTAGTGAAAGCAAGGAAATCACTGGCAGTGAAGATAGTGATGCTAAAAATGAACTTTCGGACACTCTTCCCGAAAATATATTAGAACTGCTTAATTCTGATACCGATGAATCGGACTTTGAAGGTTTTCGTTAATGTAGTAGAATGTGTGATTAATTAATATATGATTAATTAGTAAGCACTGTTTTTTATTTGTATTTAGCGTTTTATTTCTGAAGGTATATTAGTAAGGAAGTACTTTTTTTCTATTTATACTTAGTTCTTTGTTTCTAAAATACATTAATATTACCGTATTAAAATAACGTAATTTCGGACGTATAGTCCGCGGACTATCTGACGATTTTTTAATTTTTTTATACGATTCCTTTATATAAAATCGTGTCTGCGGACTATACGATGGTGCGGACTATACGTGCGAAATTACGGTACCACTTCTTATACAAAAATATTTCTTGAATATACAAACAATTTTACACATATATATAAACCAACATATCAAACGTAATGAACCAGTTTTTTAATGAATTAATTGTATAATTTCTTTGAAATAATCATAAAACCTTAAAATTCCAAAAATCTTAATTTCCTAGATCTTGTAATACATATTATTCTACGGAATAGCAGGGTTATTCATCCAAATGGAAAAAAAAATTCAAAGGTTTATATAGATCAGGGGTCGGCAACCTATGGCACGTGTGCCAGATGTGGCACACGGAGCAATTTCCAGTGGCACGCCACCACTCTACAAAATTATTATATACTATATATAAAGCTAAATCGTTCTGTCTCTCCTTTCATCCCCTCGTACATTTTTATATAAAGGTTATTTTTCATTTTCGATTTTTTGCCATAAAACAATTCTGCTGAATCAGCTTGCTTGTAGTTTGTATGCTTAATGTAAAAGAAAACATCTTCTGTTTATAAATGTGACTTACTATTAGCATTAAATATTCAACACAAATAAAAATTATTGAGTAATACTTGCAAAATTGAGAATCATTCCTCACGGCTTTGTAAATAAAAAAGTAAGTAGTTTGTCTTTTACCCACCAAAAGTTTGGGCATCGACGGAAAAAGAAAAAACAAATGTCTTAGGTATAAATCAAAATTCTGCTTAACAGACGTTTTCCATCGGAAATATATTAAACAAAAATAGTTATTCCATCAACATATTTAACTTGGATTGGAAATAAATTCGGCGAAAAGAAAACACTCAATGATGTGGGTTAATTAGGCAAGTGAATCAGATTTCCTACAAAGGTCCTTTTTAACTAAATATTAAGAGAAAAAGTAATTTTTTGAAAGTTGTGCCAAAGAAGTCATAATTATTTTATGTTTTACTTTTGGAGCGAATTAAGCTAATAGAAATAGATATTAGAACACATTTTTTATGTTTTCTATTAGACACGTCGATATACGAATACCGAGTATGAATTCAGTCGAAAGTTAAATTTAAGTTTGATGCACGATGTGATTTTTTGGTCACTTTTAACTTTGTCACGTTGTGTTAGTTTTATTGTGAAAATTTGTATATTGTTTGTTTCATCATTGTGCCAGCTAATAGTTACATATTGAATCAAATGGCGACTAATAAAAGAAACCTTGATGTTCGCGATTTCCAAGATTCTTGGACTAATGAATTTGGATTCGTACAACAAAAAGATCGCGCTGTATGTGTGCTATGTCGCGAAAGAGTCGTATGTCGTACGTCAAGTGTACAAAGACATTTTCAAACTAAACACCAGACCACATTTAAGAATTCTGATGAGAAATGTGAAGTTTTAGAAAGAGCTATTTCTGGATATAAAAAGGAAATTACATTTTTGTGTCAAACAATTGGAGTCAAACCAAAAGCGACAGAATGTACACTCATGTCCATAAATTAAGGATAATTCAGAATCCCACAGAAATTGAACTCTAAAATAAAAATTTCACCTGTAGAATTATCACACACACCTTGAAGAAGAATATGCAAATTACAGGAAACCACCAGATGGCGCGGATAGTACGTCACAATGACGAGAGTGTAAGAGAGGGGTATATAAGGAATGGTGGCAAAGAAGTAAAATTGTTCACAAGTACTTTAAAAGCCTTTCAGTGCAATAACCGCATAGTTATGGCTCAAAGGAAGCATTTGGATGATTTTTTACGTGGTATAATTATCGGACGACTGGAATGTGGACGTACCAGCTGGAAGTATCCGAGGAACTTGGAATCGCCCAGAGTGCCATCTCCAGGATTTGGCAAGATTCCAAGATGATGGTAATGTGAGTAGATGTTACAGCACAGGTCGCCCTCGAGTTACAACGCCGAATGAGGACCGGTATTTGGCAGTTACTGCCAAAGGAAACAGACGGAGCACAGCATCAGACCTCTCTCGTCAGCTCTCTTCAGCTACCGGTACGACAGTTTCAAGGCAGACCGTGTACAGACGCTTAGGGCACATTGGTCTATATGCTCGTAGGCCTGTCAGATGTGTTCCCCTTACCGCAACTCACTGTCGCTTGCGATTAACCTGGAGTAGAGAGCATGCATTGTAGACACCGCAACAGTGGTCTTGTGTGATGTTTCCAACGAGTCTAGGTTTAGTTTGCAGTCTGATTCTAGCCGGAATTTCATATGGAGAGCGCCAGGTACCCGTTACCACCAAGAGAACACCATTAAACGACACCGTTGCGGTGGTGCAGGATGGCTCGTTTGGGGAGGAATTATTCTAGGTTCCAGAACTGACCTGCATGTTTAGAGTGTAACGATAACAGGCCACATCTATCGGAATGTCATTCTGGAACAACATGTACATTTGTTTAGGGGCGCCATGGGTGCTGAATTTCTGTTTATGGATGACAACGCCCGTCCTCACCGTGCAAACATTGTAGACGAATGCCTTCAATCGGAGGATATCACCCGTATGGATTGGCCAGCATACTCACCGGACTTGAATCCAATAGAGCGTGTGCGGGATATGCTTGGCCGACGAATTGCAGCCCGTCAACCCTCCTCCCACCTGTCTACCGGAACTTCGGGGGGCATTGCTTGATGAGTGGTGTAATATTCCCCAAGATCAGATTGATAATTTGATACTCAACATGCGTAGGCGTTGTAAGGCCTGTATTGCATCGTCCGGGAGGCATACTCCATATTAACCATCATACGAACCATGATATACTGTTTTTTGTAAATAGGTTCTTTTTTGAAATTTGCTCCAGGGATTATAAATCGCAATTTTTATTAATTATGTCAAACATATAACATCTTTTTTTGCTGTTTACCTTTTGTTTAATAAATAGACTTTACAAATAAGTCAAATTTGTTTTGCTTCTTTATCTTTCTTTGCCTGAACTTCATTACCTTAATTTATGGACATGAGTGTAGTTTCGTCATTGCTCATTGCTTAGCAGCCAAAGGAAAACATTTTACAGATGGCGTACATATAAAGGACACATTTTTAAAAAGTGCTGACATATTGTTCAGTGATTTGCCTAACTTACAAACAATATTATCACGAATTCAAGAAGTTCCTGCTTCTGCGCGAACTGTTGAAAGAAGAGTAACACAAATGGCAGAAAATGTAACTGCGAAACAAAATTCAGGTTTACAAGAAACTGTTGCATTTAGCATTGCTCTTGATGAAAGTAAAGACGTGAATATGATTTTGCACGCCTTGCAGTAATTGCACGATATTGGGATAAAAATCGAATTTATTAAAAATTATGCAGTATGATTCCTCTGTCTGGTACAACTAAAGGGCAGGATATTCATTTTTCATTTATAAATCATTTTGAAAGAAAACATATTAATATAAATAAAATATTTTGTGTACTATCAATTCAAAAGCCTCATAAGTTAGTACTTAGCTTTTAATAATTATTTTGAATTAAATTATTCAAGTAACACCTTGTTATTTTATACACTGCTGTTTGTAAAAATGCAACACCATGAAGAAATCATCAGAATTAAATGAACATTGCAACAAATATCAATTATAGAATGTTACGTAAAATAGTAAAGTTTCAGAGCTACCGCGCATGTGTGGTGTGTGCAGTGTCCTCTGAACTGATGCTGAAAGCGTACAAATAGAAGGCTGTAGCGGGACGTTGAAAATAGTTAATGGTTATTTGTTAGTGGCGAACGTTTAGTGAGACCTAAGTATGCCTGCACAACCAAATAAGGAGAAATTCCAACTACTTATAGAGTTTGAACGGGGGAGGATAATCGGCCTTCGAGAAGGATGATTTTCTTATCACGCAATAGGAGCTTGTGTGCAGTGGAACAGTTCCACAGTGATGCGAGTTTGGAAGCAGTGGACCGATGAGCACCGAACAACTCGAAAAACTGACAGTGGACGACGGTAGGTGACGTCAGAGCGCGACGATTGACACCTGCTCCACATGGTGGTGAATGACCATACACCTTCCTCCAGGCAGTTAGCAGCACGTTCTTTTACTGCTACAGGTGCACTTATATCGGCTTCGTCAATTCGTTGACGTCTGCTGCCCCGTGGATTGCGTGAAAAGGTGCCTTTTTACAGGATCCCCCTCACGGCAAACCAATGGGCTCATGAACACAGAGCCTGAAAAGCTGATTGGCACCAAGTTGTTTTTTCAGATGAATCACGCTTCAATTTGTGGGACCATGATGGCCGCATTCGTGTTAGACGCTACGTCGGTAAACGCTGCCTTCCAGAGTGCGTTCTCGAATGACATAGTGGCCTAACACCCAGAGTTAAAGTTTGGGGTGCGATTTCGTATCATGGATGATCCATTTTGCTACGAATTGAGGGTAATCTCTACAGCAACAGGTACGTCCGTGAAGTGCTACAGCCCGAAGTTGTTCAATTTCCTTCAAGGCATCTCTGAAGCTATCTTTCAGCAGGATAATGCACGCCCACATGTTGCAAAGACTAGACTTCTGTTCAGCCCAACACATGCAACTTCTTCCTTGGCCTACGTATTCGCTGGATATGTCGCTTATTGAGCACGTGTGAGATTTGGTTGGTTGGCTTCTCGCTCGTGATCCGTGTCCTGCAGCTTCAAAAGACGAACTTTTGCTGCGCATACAAGCAATATGGAATTCTCTTCCACAAGCAGACATTCAAAATCTGTTTGACTCCATGCCACGTCGTATAGCAGCACTTATTGCAGCGCATGGTGGCTACACCAAATACTGATTTCAAACACTTAATATAACTTTTTTCTTTGAAAATTTCTTCATTTATTTTTACTTATACAAGTCGTTTGTGCATTAAACTTCATTTAATTCTGATGATTCCTTCATGGTGTTGCATTTTTTACAAACAGCAGTATACATAACCTAACTGATGAATTTATAAAAAGTTTATCAAGAATAAAACAATGAATGTTTGTACTTTCGTCTTATTTATTACTTTATTTTTAAATTTGGATTACATAGACGCATTAAAAAATGTGTTATTTATGTAAAAATCCTATAAAAAGCCTATTAGTAGGCATTTTTTTTAAAAAAACATTTATAAACCCCGTGCACCGCGCAATGTATAACACGGAGGGCATACAACACAGACAGAAGAAAGGATTACAACACAAACATCCATGCCTTCTCCGGGATTCGAACCCAGTCCCTATAGCACCGCAGTCAGCTTTACTGACTACTATACCGGATGGGCGGCTATTAGTAGGCATTGTTCCATGGAATAAATTTGTTCAATTATAGTCAAGGAATTCTAATGCTGGTTTCACCCGTGTGTAACAACAGCTCTTACATAACACTTGTTAACTCTAAATAAATCTTATTTAAATCCTCCTTAGGTACATAAAAAAAAAATTCAGAATTTATCAAAATTTATAACTTATAAAACTTGATTCTTAAAAACTAAAGCTTTTTTTCTGTAGTTCTTGTATGTATGAAATAAGTTTCTAAAACTTCTTCATTACTTCATCTCACTTCTTCATGAGTTTTTTTTTTCTCGTTTGATTCGCCCATTTTTCGTCAATCCTTTTTTTTTTTTTTTTTATCCATTAGTAAATTGCTTTTAAATTCCGAATTAAGCCAATATTTTTAAAAAATTAATTTAAATTTTGTTAATTTTTTTAGTAAGCCATACCGAATTATTTAATGAAATTTTAAATAAATGATCTTATTGATTGAATTTGGAATATCATTTCTATGTCACTCGTATGCTCATAACAGATTCTCAATATTCAAGTGATATTTCCATGTTGCTTCGCGCAGTGATCTTAGAATTAAATATTTCAAATACTCTTTTATTTGCCATTGCCTTTATATTCAATTTTACTATATTCCTTTGAAGTATGGAAACTTAAACAGAAATATTATACCTGTATTTTGTTAAGTTAAATTGATGTACCGGGAGCTTTATCTTTTTCTTTCGATTTAAATCGAAATTCGAATAAATGGACTAGATATAATTTTCTATATCTTTTTTATTTCTTCATTATAATATACATCTTTATGCAAACTTAATATATTTATAGAATGTTTTGTACTGTACCAAATTGATTTCATAAATTATGTTAGTTAATCGATGATGATTTTTGCGTAAGTTTCGACAATATGAGTCACAAAGCGTATGAAATTAGCTGTTAGAGTCAGTGCGAGAATGAGCGGAGAGAAGAAACATCCGGGTAAATTCGATTTAGCAGACAAGAAAATTGAAAGAAATCAACAACATTATAATTGTTATAATACACGACTATTTTGAAAATCAAATAAAAATAATCGATGAGAAAATCAAAATGCGATTTAATTAATCCACAATGAAATATTTATTTGCAAAATTTTCCAGAATTTAATCAAGATCACGAGGTTTTGTTGAACTCCTGGCTGAGTGTGGTTGCTCTATTTACATCGCTTCACAAACGATCCTGATGACAGAAATTATTTATATAGATACATCAGTGACATTGTTAGCATTCGTATACAAAGTGTTTTAGAGGCTTGATTGCTGCAAATTAAAATTTTTACTAAATTTCATTTTAAAGTATATTAAAAATTATTATTTTTTATCTGTTTTTTTATTGATGTCAATTTTAATAATTTGAAAAATTTTAAGAATACATTACTCATCAACATTTGTGTTAACGAAAAAGATGGTACTGTTTCAACAGCGGAGTTGGGCAACTGTATCCCCAACAGTCAGGAAGAACTAAGTGTATGTTAGAAGAAAGAAAGAGGAGCCTATAAGAAAATCCGGAAAAAAGAGTTTCTGAAGTTGCTATAATGTGTGAAGTAGCTCAGGTTATATAGTAGTTGTAAATTAAGTTGTTATTTGTTGTTAAAGTATGGTAGTTTATTGTAGATAGGAATCAGCATTAATTTATATACATTTACATATGATATTGTTGCTTAAATACATTTCACGTTCTTTTTTTAATTTAATTAAGGCATGGAGTTAAAAGAATAGAAGAAAAAGAAACAAATTAAGCTTCCCCCCCCCTCATCCCCTTTCATAAAAAATTCTTAACATAAACTTAAAAATTTAGTATTTGTGAAATTCGGAATGTTTTGTAAATACACTGCTGGACACACAAAATGCAACACTAGGGAGAACCAAAGATATCACAATGAAATTTATTTGGCAGATAACATGTTGTGCAAAGCTCAAACGATTAAAATTACAACCTCTTGTAATATGGGGATGATGACAAAATAAGTAGTTAGTGTAGCCGACATTGGTGGCTATAACCGCTGCCACACGCCTCGGCATAGAATCAGAGGCTTTGATGTATTCTTGGGGTACAGTATTCCATGCAGCTTCCACATATTGCCAAAGTTGATCTGGTGTAGCAGCCGGTGGTGTATCCCAATTTTATATATCAGTCACAAGATGTTTTATTTTGTTGGTTCCATTCAAACCAATGATTTATTTATTTTTGTACCTTTCAAAGCTACTATTTGTACGATTCTTATAAAACTAACTCAAAGCTTTCATTTAAGCTTTTCAATTAAACTTTGCAATGATAAAGCACATTTTTCATCATGAATTATAAACATTTATCAATTATAATTTTGTTAATCTTGTGACTCTAAAGATGACGAAAAACGTAGAATTTCTCAAATTATGAGATATGCCATAGCTCATTTTTCATGAAAATCTTCGTGGCTGATGATATTCTCATTGAATGGACAAGTTCTACTTTGTAAACAACAACATTGAGCCGTAACGGAATGACTTGCAATCCTACTTCCCATGTAATGTTAATCTATGGGAAAACATCGAAATTGGACTGAATTTTTCAAGCTTCTAATGTAAATTTTGAAACATCTTTTGAACTAATTGGATAAAAGGCGATCTGTAGATTTCAGATTCAGAATTTTATGTTATTTATTTCAGTATCTTTTCCAAAACATCTTGTTAATTTTTTTTAGTTAAAAGCAATGGCAATATTAATATAACAGGAAGAAGAAAAGGTAAAGAAGTGCCGCCATAGAAAGCTGTACGGCAGAACTTGTTCCAGTGCCGAGTTAAGCTCATTTCGGGCCCTTGGCACAGAAGATTTGGTCCCCTTAGCACTCGATGATTGAAATTTATAACCAGAAAATCTGGTTAAGTTCAGCTATCCGAACCCCGGGCCCCTGGGTGCCCGTCCCAAGAACCTAATGGATAAACCGACACTGATTTATTCACAAAGGGTAAGAGCAATGATTCCGTTGCTTTTCCTCGTAGGTACGTGAAGATTTAGAGGGTCAAAAATTAAAGGGTGGAAAAAGGAAAAAACAAATTAATGCTAATTTATTGAATTATGAGAGAAATATTTCTGCTATTAAGAGAGTAAAGACTGGAATGAGATCTACTATAGAAAAAGAAAAGCTTAGCAGTTTGATGTTGCTATGCCCTCAAAATGATATTACAATGAAAATTGACTACAGTGATGTCATTAATGATTTTCCAATGATTAAAGCACGAAGAAAACCTTTGTTATACAAGTACAATGGCAGTGACTCAACAAAGAATAAGAATGTCTAAAAGTGAAATATAGTAAGGCGTTAAGCGATGAAAAAGATGATAATTTGCAAGTTCATAACTGTTCATACAATAATGTATACTTTTTACTGTAATTGCAAACGATTTCATTGATTTATTATACTAATTTACAGAAGAGTGGAAGGGTGGTCCGTGATTATGTAAGGTAAGGATTGATCAAGAGTTGACAAACCATACCACTGTCCTTTTCTTACTATACTAAGAAAGCTGCCGTTTACCAGTCGGGACATGGCGGGTCCATAGGTGGGGGATAATGGATAGACTATCCAAATGTGAAAAACAAAGAAAAGGGAAATAGTTAGAAAGTTGAGAAAAACCCCTCCCGGAACAAAACTGGCAAGGTAAGAACTGAAGGAACTGCTATGGAAATAGAGGGCGAAACAATTTGAAGCGCCTAGGGGTCGGAGAGGTTAAAAGAGACCCTGATTCCATCAAAGGCTTACTGTTCGAAGTAAGTATTGTACTCCATCAAACACTAGCTAACTGTGAAAAATAAGAGTGATTTTGCGCGTGCTAAGTATAATTAATTGATCCTCGAATTGTATTGTGAAGGGGAAGGGAAATTATAGGTGAATGAGGGCCAGCTAAGGAGTAGCCATTATTAGACGTGGTTTATTCCCTTGGTGGTTCAAAATGCATTATTTGCTCTAAAGTAACATTAATTGTAATCTAAAATCTTGAAAGTTATCAATTAATACACAATTAAAAATGTCACTCATATATTATTCTTTGGCTTTAAAATTATTCATTTTTATTAAGACGCTACATTTTTCAACGTTTTTTTTTTGTAACATGATCTTGTGTTGTACACCATACTACTACGTAACCTTTATAATAATAAATAATTCTAAAATTTAATCTATAAATTTAAATTCATAGACCTTAAGACGATACATAACTCTCAAAGTTATTTTCATTTTTTTTTTTTTTATGAATTTAAAATTTTAGATCCATCTAGAAATCTTAAAAGGTACTTCAAATTTTTCAAAAATATTCTGTGAAGATCGTATTTAATATATATACTAGCTTTTACCCACGACTTCGTTCGCATTGATACCATCAAGGGAACCAGGACATCATATACTTTCAAAAAATCGATTTTTAAATTTTAGTTCTAAAAAATAGTGCATATTTTTCTGAACCTAAAAATGTTTAATACGTATATATTTGTTGATAAAATAGCCCTAAAATATGAAAAAGAAAAATGTAAACAAATGACCACGCCTCTTTTGACATATTTTAAATGGGTAGTTTCCCCTGTATTTGATCTATATCAGGGGTCGGCAACCTTTCAGCTGTGGCGTGCTAAACCAACCTACCAACATGATTCAGCGTGCCAAGCAATAGAAAATATTTGAAACAATTTGATTCCCACGACAATACATGCAGAATTAGGAAAAATAGAGGCCAAAAATACAAATTTACTTATATGCTAAATTATGCATCATTTAAAGATATTTATTGACATAAAAATAAATATAAAATACAACTATTACTTCAATATAAATACAAATATTAAAACTGTGCACATAAATATGTATATTTTTAGAATTTTTAAGGAAAACTTAAAATATGACAGTTCTTCAATATAAATCAAAAATTAAAATTGTATATATATTATGCATTCTTAAAAATATTTATGAAACTAGAAATAAACAACATAAAGTATAAGTGTTCATGCAGCAAAGTTAAATAAAAAATTAACATTTTAATGAGAACCTTGTCCCTGCAGAGATCTACTTAATGTCGCAATATCAGGGGTATAATTCGTTACTTTCAATTTGACACAGGATTCAGAATGTTCAGCATTTAAACAATTTCTTTGTTGACTCAAAATATATTTCATATGAGAAAAAATTTGTTCACATAGATATGGGAACCAAAAGCGGAAAGCAGGACACAAGCTATTTTTTTCAAACAATTAAATCTTTCTGGCAATGACATCCAGCAATTTAAAATAGCTGTCGATTTATTGCTAGAGTTATCTTCCAAATTTTTCCGTAACTCTGTAAATTTTGTTTTCCATAATTCTGAAGATATTAATTCAATAAGTTCCATTTCAAAATTATCAGTTTCCATCCACTTAAAAATTGACAAATCGATTGGGATTATTAATGGGTCTATTAAATCAGGTTTGATTAGAAAAGAAAATATGGGCATACAAGCTTCAAAGTCTTTGCATCTTTTAGAAAACTCCTCCTTAAGTGCTTCAACGTAAATTTGAAGTTCATCTTTGTCTACGGTTGATGTATTTGCAAGCGCTTTGACATTTGGGAAGTATTTGTAGGTACTAGTATTAATATCACGGGAAAATATATTTAATACTAGCCGTTACCCTCCCGCTTCGCTGGGTATTTCATGATGTTTTATAAATATATCTGTTTATATTCTGACAGACAGACAGACAAAAATTTTAAAAATTGGTTTTTTGTTATGAGTACCGTATATACTTTAGTGCATTAAGTAAAGCTGCTAATTTGAAATTACAAACAGACACTTCAATTTATTTATTTGTATAGATATAGATTGGGATTATAATAACTATTGTTTAAATTGACTAAAAATGTAAATAAAAAAAAGAAAGGATTAAAACTAACCGTAAACTTATTAATTTTTTGTTTCTTGCATTGCTTTTTGCTTATGAAGCCTTGATTTATTATTTTTAAAAGTGCATCCGAAACAGCCGATGCTCTACTTAACTGAACAGTGAGATAACTATCATAAAAAAAAATTATAGCACGTGTCAGCGTATTATCATGTGCGCGTAACACTATTATGTCTCATGAAAAGCATCGGTCACCAGTAACCAAAACAGCGACTTCATTAGCTCAGCTTGGCGTTCAATTTGGCGTTCCTCTTGGCATTCAGTTTCACGTTCACCCGTATAGTTTCCGTTCCCGTAAGAATACGGGAATAAAATATAGCCTATGTTACTCCCCGTTAATGTAGCTTTCCATTAGTGAAAGAATTTTTAAAATCGCACCAGCCGTTTCCGAGATTAGCCGGAACAAACAGACAGACAAAAATTTTAAAAATTGGCTTTTTGTCATGAGTACCGTATATACTTTTAGTGCATTAAGTAAAAAGCTGCTAATTTGAAATTACAAACAGACACTTCAATTTTATTTATTTGTATAGATTGTAGCAAAGCCCTTCCAATATTCAAAAAGTTCACGTACTGTTTGACTTTTTCCTTGCAATCCGAAGTTTAGTTCATTGAGATGTTTAGTTATATCTGTCAGAAACAGCAATTTACATAACCATTCCTTGTCGTCTAATTCGGGAAAATGTTGTCCCTTATCATTAAGAAAAATTTTAATGTGCTCCATGCATGACACAAACTTATTCAATACATTACCACGACTTAGCCAACGGACATGACTGTACAAGGGAAGCTCTCTATATTCACTTTCCATCTCTTCTAAAAGAGATTTAAATTGTCTGTGTACTAATGAAGATCGAGATACTATAAATTAACTATTTTAACAACAGTATTCATTACAGAAATTAAGCGCTGAGACGAAATTTTGGCAACTAAACTTTCCTGATGTATTATGCAATGGAAGTTCAATATTTTATGTCCAATATGATTTTCAAGAAGTTTGACAAATCCTTTTTCCTTGCCAACCATTGCAGGAGCGCCATCAGTAGTTTGTTTATACCAGGTCATCTACATTAGGATTAGCTCTTGCAGATGCTAACAAAATCAGGTTATTATGGGTGCTCATCAGCTAATTTTGAGCGACATTTATTTATTGTGTTCATAGCAAAAAATATTTATTTATTATTTTCTTTTCAAACTTTTTAAAAAAATTTTCAGTAAGTCTTTGTGTACCACACTGTGACAAGTTGGCCAACCCTGACCTAGATATTCAACAATACGCCTAGATAGATGTGTTCGGACTTTCGTTTCCTCGTCATTCGCACCAGCATATGCTGTACAATAAGGAGCAAGGATATCATCCGGATATTTCAGAGCAATCAGAGTCAGTCCATGAATATACAGGTCAGTATGACCAACCAAAGAGATTCTAGCCTAAATTTTGATTTTACTTCTTTTGTAACTGAACCTTTCTACAATTTTAGATTGATAGTAACTTGTGCTTTATTCTCTCCATACCAGCACGTGACTTGAATTTACCTCTAAAGTGAACTGGGCATCGTCTGAAAAGTACAAAAGCTTTTTGCTGTCACCCTGGTTAAATGAATTCTTGCCCAACACAAAACAAGAATGACGTTCTTATGTCATTGATTAAGACAAACATAAAAAAGTCGTCTTCCACAGGGTTCTTGATTTTAAAATGTCTATGCACCATATTGTAACAGATGTAGGGTGGCCCTTTTGTGGCAAAGTAATCTGAAATGAGCTGAGGTACAATAGTTCCTTCTTCCTGCAGGCCAAAATTTTAGAAATCGATCTTGTAAAACCAAGAGCAGTCTGAATTTTGGGCATACTGAACCATGGGTTTAGTGGATTTTCGGTTTCAAATTGAAACCATTTGGACCACACTACAACACTTGTAAAGATGTCCAATAGCATCAACTTATGGCATCCCTGTTTTCTTCCATCCGATTGCCCACCATCTAATCGGTTAAGTGATGTATCCTAGATATGCCCAACAACATTTAAGCAGTCGCCCATCTGGTATAGTGCTTAGTGACGCTGACTGCTGTGCCATAGGGCCTGAGTTTGAATCCCAGAGAAGGCATGGATGTTTGTAAATGCATAGTGCTTTTGAGGCATGGGGTACTCTAAATAGCCGTAGAGCCGTAAGTCCTCTTGTGAGGTTCGTGGAAGGTGAAGAGAAGTGGGAAGCCCCTGACTTCCCCAGGGTGTTCTCCCTCAAAATTGGGATGGAACTGTATTCTCCCCTGTTGGTGCTCAAAGCTACTATAACGACAAGTATGGAGTCATGGAATTCATCATGGCCCTTTGCCATGATGAATTCTGTGGGACTCGATCTGTTACTGCCCATCATGGGGCATTAGCAGCAACAACAAATCATTGAAGCACAGTAATTGGAGGCCAACAAGCATGAAAAAATTTCACATAACTTACATTCGTGGTTTCCTTAGAAGTCACCCAATTCATAAAAATAATGATGAGTATAATTACTTGATTAAGTTTATTATTAAAATTATGCATGATCATTCAGCCAAACCATATCCCCCCCCCCTTATTTTCTGTCTTTTAATGGTGATCATCGCTGATTATACCTTAACTTCTGGAAACACAACTATAGTACCACAATTGTAAGCAATCACCAAACGCTTTAAAAACACATTATTTTTAATTGAAATTTTTTACCTCATGATAAATAGAATGAAATATTAAACAGCTAAAATTACAACATTATAAGATGATAGTTACAAAGCAGAATTTTAAAAAATCCGAGTTGATTGGATTGAAATACAATTATAGAATGTTTCAGAAAAGCAGAATAATAATCTGAAAAAGTAAGTGACTGAGTGAGAATTATATTGTCACACGAAAAATCAACTTGAAGGCTAATGGTGACAGGCCTCGTAATTTGAACGTCAGTCAAGTGACAAGGATGACACCCAAGGTGGCACCTCCCTCTCTTAACTATCAAACGAATGTGAAGACATTGAACTTCGACAGATTTCACTGGCATCTTCTCCATCTACACGGCGGGTCTTCAATGACACTAGGCTCGAACTCATGGCCCTATTCACTAAGCTACCGTGATATTTATCCAAAAAAGGACACTTTATGAACAATTTTTCCCCCGAACAGCTGAGCTGGATTTAAAAAAGACATTAAAAGAAATATTAAAAAGAAAACAAAGGTTGTATTGTATAAAAGTCTTTAAGATCAGTATTAACTTATACATGGGGAACTTGGTCCGTATCTCGAACAGATGAGAACATGATAAGTATCTACGAAAGGAAAATTTTGAGATTGAAATTCAGGAGAATGGAACATGGCAAAGAATATCAAACTTAGAGCTCTAAAAATCATATAATAAATCTGACATAGTTAGCTTCATCAAAATACAACGAATTAAATGGGCAGGTCACGTTGTCAGAATGAACAAAGACGCACCACTAAAAATGTCTTCAATGCCCAACCAATTGGCACACGGAGAAAAGGCAGTTCAAATCTAAGAAGGATTGATGGCCTAGAAAAAGATCTCCTAGTTTTGAGAATTAGGAATTAGAGAACACTAGCAGGAAGAAGGCTGGCCTGGAAAAGGCTTCTTGAGAATGCCAAGGCCACCCCGGGCTGTCGAACCACTGAGGAAGGAAGGAAAAGAAATTAATTTATTACATAATAAAAAAAGCACAAAAATTTATGTAACAAGGAATTTCTATAAGATTGTTGTATCAATTAATATATGCAGTAGAAAGAGTCACAACTGCGCAACACTTAGCTATCCTAAGAGAAAAGTGGCTTATACTGTTATCTGATGTTATATCAGTTTTTAATTAAAATCATGCCCGTTAAAAAAAAAACCTTATATAAAGGCTGGAAAATTTTAAAAGAAAAGAAAAAAAACTACGGGATACAAAATGGAAGGTTGTCATTGATAAGACATTGACTCAAAACTCTACAGACCCAAGGGATTTCTCTCCCATCCAAGTTTGCGAAACTGGAGTTGACTCTTTCTGGTAATTAAGTTGACAAGAAAGTTTTCTTCTCCCAAAAGAAAAAGAAGCGTAGCAGTATGTCGCAATCCATTTATAGGAGCTGAAAGAAAGAAAACAGTTCCAGAAAATCAAAGAATCGGACGAGTTGGAAAAAGAAAGAATGGAATTACAGTTGGGGAAAAAAAGAGAGAAAAACTTTTTTTCTCTCCTGAATTCTGGAGAAATTTTCGCTTCAGTTGGAAAAGTTTCCTTTGGCAAGCTTTATTCTAACTTCTTTATTTTTTTGAAAATAATAATTGATGGAAATTGTTTTCCTCTTCACTAAAAGCAAATGAGTATTAGCATTGGGGATAATTCTATGAGTTTACATCCCCTCCACTTTTTTTATTTTATTTGTTGTTGAAAAGGGTTTTTTTTTAATTTTTAGTTCCAAGAAAAATTGTGTACACTTTTTTGAATATCATGTTTTTAAACTTCTTATTTTATTCTAGATTGTGACTTATCTATACGCGTCCTTCAACTAATCCTCTGGGGAATTCTTTTGGGGCAGAATTTTCAACCAATCTTCACCGAAAAGCAGGAAACGTGATATGCAAATTAAGTTTAATATATATATTCTTTATTCGCGAGTGTGGGAGTTAGCGAATTGTGAGTAGATTAGAAGTGAAATGAAGTGGCAGTGAAGTGTAGATGTAAACAAAAAGTAAATAAGCCAGAAGTTAGATAACAACAAAGTGATAAATTAAGCTAACGAAAAAGTGATAAAGTCTAATTGCAATTGATTGGAAGACTGCCTTAAGTCAGGTATTGTCACTTCTTCTTAAGTTAATCATTAGAGCCTTATGGTAGTAGTGAGGACTTTAAATATTTAAGCTCTATGTAAAGTAATATTAGAGGAAAACCCGCATTATTGAATATATTCTCCCTAAACGCGAATCTCGTCTCTCTCCCGTTCTATAACTGATTTCAGTTATCTTATTCTTAGTGTTATTTGTGTTTGAATGTTAAAAGTGATAAATAAAATAATTGGAATTCATCATGTCGTATGATCATTTAATTTCTTCCACACCTTTAGTTGAGTCACAGAGTAAAAGGGATGTAAATTCCTTATACTGGTGCCCAATGACCGACATAGGAAACGGGGCGCCTTTTAGGGTCTTGCGTGAATGTTCTTTCTGGCATGGAGAATGTTTCGGAGTTTCTCGCAAATATTGATGATAACATAGTGCACTATGAGATACCTGCAGATTTGGTATGGGCCTACCTGAAAGGTCATCTTGTAAGACGGGCGCTAGATTGGTTCGAAGTTATTGGGTATTCGTTTGTGAGTGACGAGACTACTGACTTCGTGACACTTAAAAGGAAATTAACTGATAGTTTTCCAGTAGTGAGAAATAGATGAGAAAAGAGGATAAATTTTTTTCAGCAAAACAGGGTATAGGGCAGGTTCCGTCCGATTTTATGTATAAATTGCTGAAAATCCATATAAGACACTGGATTTGAAATATGAGAAACCTTAAATAGTAAATCCTATTATTATAAGACTCGAACTCCAGGTTATGGATTATGTAGAAGAAATCCCACAACTATATATAAGGCACAGTTATTGGAATTAGTTGATAAATATGAGGAACGACATATAAATAGAGGCACTCAGGGTTCGAGCAGTAGTTTTGAAAAACCAGATTGGGTTTCGAACAGGAGATTTGCAGAATAGCAAGGAGATGGAAATTGGAGAGATGCAGGGGTTGTAAATAGACATTTGGAGAATAGCAAACACTAATTCAAATAACTTTTCTCGTGGGGGTACTCAAAATCGTGAGTTCGAGAGATGGAACCGAAATGATCAACATGATTATAGACCCGACAAATGCGCGGGAGGTGGCGAAATTTTTAGGAATGACAGGTTGGTACCAAAAGTTTATTAAGGGCTACACTGATCTGTGTGAACCTTTATGCATGTTAAAGAGGAAAAATTCTAAATTTGTTTGGACAGAATTAGTGCAGGAAGCCTTTAATCGGATTAAAAAAGCAGTGACAGAAGCTCCTGTTTTGCAGTTACCAGATTTCAATAAAGCGTTTGAGTTGTTTACGGACGCCAATTCAGTTGGTGTGGGGCAGTTATGACGCAAAACCATAAACCCATTGCATTCGCTTCTCGTCCACTCAGTACCACAGAGAGAAATTATAGTGTTACGGAGCGAGAGTGGTTAGCTGTCACATGGGCGTTAAATAAATATCGGACTTATTTAGGGTCCTGTCGGTAAAAAATATAACAGACCACGCCGCGTTCGCTAAACTGATGAATAAAAAAAAATTGTCAAGTAGGAGGATACTGGGGGCACTTTAGTTAGCAGAATTTCACGTAGAATGGGAACATCGCCCAGGTACACAAAATGTGGTTGCAGATTTGTTGTCCAGGAATCCAGTAGAAAGTCTAGCGGGTCATTAGTTTTATCGTCCAAAGAACAATTAATGGAAGAACAGAGAAATGATCCTGAATTAGGCCACATTTATAGATTTTTAGAAAATCTAGACGATAGCTCGGTTAACGCGTCAATCTACTGAAATTAGTGCCACGATTTCAAGTTAATTGACGGTTTATTATACTATGTAAAATACACTACCACTTTTGGAGAACTAAGAGTGTATATTTCGCAAACTTTTCGTAATGACATTATGCGAGAGTTTCAAGACTAGCCGATGGCTGGTCATTTAGGTAAAAAGAAAACCTAATTAAGATTAAAAGACGCGTGTTATTATTCCTTTATCAGGAAGTTTATATTTAAATATGTATCAACCTGTAACCGATGCCAGAGAGGTAATTACACAAACACGCGCTACCACACACACAGCTAGTCGATTAATTCCGATAATAACAAATTTTCCAAATGAAATTGTATCTTTAGATTTATTAGGCCCATGCCCAGCCACTAGTCCGGAACGTTATAAGTTTATTTTAGTGATAACAGATAATTTTTTTAAATGGGCAGAAATTGTTCCCTCAGCTAAGGCAATTGAAAATACATTTTTGAAAACTATACCTCGCGTTATGGAGCTCCTGTAAAATTAATGAGTGATAATGGACCCCAAATGATATCCGAAGTTTTTGAGCATGTGTGTCACAGGTTGAACATAAAGCGTGTTAAAACGGTGGTATAGAGACCGCAATCTAATCAGACTGAGAGAGTTAACTCTTCTACAAATGCTTTCTTGTTTTGTAGAAGAGAATCATACGAATTGGGACCAATTTCTAAAAGAATTCGGGTATGCCTTACGGGCGGCTGTTCATGAAACCACTGGTAAAACACCGGCAGATTTATTTTTAGGTCGAAAACTAATCACCCCATTTCAGAAATTAGTGTCGGTAACTGATGGATCAGACTTAGTGTGTGGTAATATTGAAAAATTATTTGAGGAGGCTAGGAGGAATACTAGGAAACAGCAAGAAAAATGGGCAAAATATTACAATAAGAGGAGACGTGAGGTCGTTGTAAAAGTGAGCGATCTTGTATTGGTTCAAACACACCCCTTGAGCTCGGCTAGTAAGAAAATAGTTGGTAAATTCATGCCGAAGTTTGAAGGCCCCTATGAAGTTCTAAGGGTTTAAAATAATAATGTGGTTATTTTGAAACTTGGTAAACTAATAACAGTAAATGTAGACCAGGTGCTGATTTATCATCAAAGAGAAATTGAGGAGAGTGTTTGCGAATCAGAAGGTTCAGAAATTAATCGGCCTAGGGCAACACAATCAGAAGGTTCGGAAGTTAGTCGGGCTAGTGCAGTACAGTCGGAAAGGGCTGAGAATAGTCATAGGGAATCAGTACCAACAGAACTGGAGGGTAGTATAGATGTAACCAGGGACAGGCTCTATAGAGGGAGGGGAGATGAGAGAAGCGTGTGCGGACAGAATCAACTGTTTCTTCGAATACTAATGGAGCTTTGTCTAGAAAAAAGACCGGTGGTAGTGGAGAGAGATAAAAGAGAAAGGCCAGCATCCTGGATAGTGGAGCAGCCGAGTAAAAGAAAACCACAAGCACCCAAATCTGGATCAAAAGGCTAGGATGGCATCGTCCATTCCATCCTGCCCGCCAACAAAGAAGAGGTTTCAGAGGGAAGCCAGCCAACAACCTGATGCCAATGGAGAAGCTCCACGGCCATCACGTCGAGAAGAGACTGGCTATTCAAGGTCCAACCGTTTCTGTCAAGTCCAGCTAGGAGCGACACTTACGATCTTCGGAGCCAACGTCGAGTGGACAGCCACAAGGAGCAGAATCCCCCAGCAGAATAGCCTTATCCTGGAGGAACCTTCCAGCTTCAAGAAGCCCACAAGGAGCAAAGAAGACCAGAAGACCGGAGCAGATGGAGAACCGCCTTAGGACAAGAACCGATAGCGTAGAAGCGATTGCAGGTGACGGAGCCTATGCAGAATAGATATAACAAGACTTGCCAGGTTGTATAATTCTAGTTTATTTTTTTTTCTCTGACAGATAGTTCAGAGTATTTCCCATGTGGGCTAGTCTCAATTTTTTTCGTAAAATATAAAGTGTACAAAAGTTGTCACTGCGTTGTGTGCATTTTTCTTATTGTTGGAAAGATGAACTTTTGCATGAAATTTTTTTTCCAAATTGTGGAAATTGTTTGTTTGCATTTGTTTCGCTACACATTAAAACTTGGCTTTATATGGGAGAATCACTTCTATTGTTTGTTGTAATATATTGTATGTTTGAAAGTTGTATATATTTTTGTATGTATTTATTTAAGTATATAAGTATATATTATCTGGTTTCGGGACGCTGCGTAATTAGGTCTACTAATATTAACACTAATAGCGCAGAGTGATTGGATGGGAGATTTGTAAAAATGAAATCAGATGAGTTGTTGATTTATATAAAAATGTATATTTTTAAAATAAGGTCTACTATATTTGTAAATATGAAAATTGCATAATGTTAATGTTGGTATAATGTCATATTTTTGAACACATTATTGATCCAGTTTCATTTCAGGGCGGCAGATCCTGAAAACCTTGCTGTTGTAGAAGAAATGTTATTATCAAGAAATTATTATCTGTAAATTTATTTTTTATTAGTACTTAACTAAAGTGCATAACCAAGGTTTTTTTGTATTCCTTGATAAAAGATTTTTCCCTTGGTTCTCGCCTGAATGGGGTGCACTGTAGGGATGACATGTACGGGATAGGTTTGATCAGTAATAGAGTACCCTTTAGATTGGTTGATTTTGCGTGTTACAGAGCATTTAAATTGCATAGAGATAGTGAGTTAAAGTTATAAATCTTGTTCATCGTTTTTAAGTGTTTCTTAAATTTTTAACGCACTTTCTATCGGATCGTTAAGACCCTCGGATAAATCACGTTTTCTTCTCGGAGGGGGTTGTGACGAATCTATACGCGGCCTCTAACCAACTCCTTGGCGATTCTTTAAGGAAAAGAATTATTTCAACCAACTTTCCCCGAAGATATGAAAAGGGGATTATGCAAATTAATTTTGTTATATAAATTCTGTATTCGCGAGTTTTTTGAGTTAGTGAAGTGAGAATCTAAGATTATTAAAGTGAGAATTGTAGTTTACCGAAGCGAGGATAGCGAGGATGTGAAGTGATCAAGTCAACTATTAGTGTTCAAAACCTCATCTATAGGATTTTGAAGTACAAAAGTTCAGGTACTGTCCTCCTTATTTAAATAGAAGTTAAAGAGTAAATTGTTAGTGCGCGTCCGAATTAAAAACGAGCTTGTATAAGTTATGGTAGGAATATAATTGAATGTCCGTAAAATTATCCCCATGCTATGTGGTCTCCCCTTCGCGCTCTAGTTGTTGATCAAAAACTATTTTAATTGGATTATTATTGTGTCTGCATTGAATATTGTTACAATAAAACAATTTTAGTGAATCATGTCGTTGGATCAATTAGTTCCTCCCACACATCTAGAGCGAAAAAGGAATAGTCCTTCATTACAACCTTAGATCGGAATTAACAAGATTGAGTGATGGAAAGACTAAGGAGGGAATCTTCGTGGGTCCTCAAATACGCAAAATCATGTAAGACTCCGCTTTGGATCAAGTTCTGGAAGGGAAAGAGAAAGTAGCTCGGGAAGCCCTTGAAAGAAAGGTACGAGGATTTCTATGCAGCATAAAAGATGAGAACTATCAGCAATGTGTGAAAGAACTCCTACAAAAGTTCCATGACCTAGGGTGAAGTATGTCTCTAAAGATCCATTTTTTTTATATTCCCATCTTGATTTTTTCCCTTTAGAGCAGTAAGCGATGAACCCGGTGAAAGGTTTCATCAAGATGTCACACCAATGGAACGTATATATTAGGATCATTGGGAAGAGTCAATGCTCACAGACTACTGCTGGACAGTTATAATGGATACTCGGGCTTCGACATCTAAGGGGCAATTCAAAAGGAAATGTACGCAGGAAAAAAACCTAAAACAAATGAAACTTATAAAAGCGTGTTAAAAATACTGCTGATTTCTGATAAGAACACTGTTTCTTGAAACATTACTTATTGTATTTATTTGTTAATAATGTTTTGTTCTTCAAATTTACCCATAAATTGATAGTTAGACTGTTGTATATCTTAAAAACAAGAGCTAATAAATAAATTTCATTTACATATTCGTTTTTTTCAAGCCAAAATTAATAAGAATAGGCTGTTCAAAACTAGGCAACAGACAAAAAGTTGTTTTTTGTTGCCTAGTGTTTTATAATCCACTAGGAGAACAGTTTTAAAAATAAAGTTTTAGTTTTGAGAACCATACAGAATTCCTTCACTTTAAATCTCTGGCGTACCGTACCGGTTTATCCATTGGGAACTTGGGGTAGGCACCCAGGGGCCCGAGCCCGGAAAAGCTGAACTTATCCAGATTTTCTGGTTATAAATTTTGACTCTTTAGTGCTAAGAGCTTTAGTTTTGATCCTGTAAATCAGTGATTCCCAAAGTGGTCTATATAGACCCCCAGGGATCTATGACGACCTCCAAGGGGTCCACGTCAGCCAAAAATTAACTTGGGGGTCCATGAGGCTATGTGATACTAGCTGTCATTAAACTAGATCGTGACTTTAATTTTAACAGAAAATTTATAATCACGTGTAAACTAAATTTTACCTATTTAACAGATTTATTCACTGAATTTAATGAAGTTAGTTTGCATTTACAAGGTGACAGCATAAATTTTATTAAAAGAAGAACCATTTCAGCTTTTCTTTCCTGATTTAAGCTAAAGAAGTATAATACTGGAGCTCCCGATTTTTCTAAATTTGTCACAGACAATCTATCAAAACGTTTTAACCTACATTCAATATTTAAATGCTTTTTATTCAGATTTTGAAACCAAGTTTGAGAATGCTTTGACTATGGCAATACCACAGTAGGCAATGAATTCATATGATCATATTGAAAAAAAAATGTCAAATTACAATAGGAACTAATAAGCACTGACGACGATCTTAAAGTTTAGAAACGGATGCCAGTAATTTTGACTTTAAAAAGTCAAACCTGTTATTTGTCCCGACTTATGGAATATTGTGTGGAAGTTTTCCATTATTTTTCCCAGTGTGAAGAGTTTCAGCTTAGTTGCCAATCTCAAAAAAAAAAAAAAAAAAAAAAAAACCTTACACTTTAAAGAGATTTAAAATTAAACCAAACAAGATTAACACCAAATGTTGAAAATTTGATATTGTAGTGCTAGAGATTCGTCCCTCTCATTAAAATAACTTGTTTGTTGTTTAGTTAGTTTAATCAACAGTTTTATTTATTAATTAATTAACATATGCTTTTTAAATTTTAGACACTATATTTCATTACAGTTAGAAATTTAATTCTTTTAAAGTAGGACTAGTAGTACAAGCGGTTAAAAAGAATTTAAGTTAATAAATTTGTAAAAATTCAATATTAATTAAACAGGGGTCTACCGCAAACCGAAAAACATGGCATGGGGGTCTACGAGACAAAAAAGTTTGGGAACCTCTGCTGTAAATCTTCTGTTCCCAGGGCCTGAAATGAACTTAAATCGGCTCTGCTGGCGTAGTTAGTCCTTAGTAGGCCCTGTATCAAATTTCCTTGGGGTTCCTTTAATGGGGCCCTTTAACATTTTACGATTTTTTGTTTAAGCATTTTGAGACCCTGTAGTTTGGGTGCCCCATATCGTTGATACCTCAAATACTGCAGTAGCTACGTCCCTGCTTTGAATAATCTCGCGAATAAGATGCGTTGCTAAGTTTGCAACGCATCATTCATTTTATTACATTTTCAAGCAGTGTTATTTCTTTAGAGGCCTGTTTTAAACGTTCCGGTTCCCTAGACATTTTAATAGTTACCCCCCCCCCTATCTCCATAGCACCTCCTTCCTCCTTTAGTTCTTACTTTTCCTGTTTTGTTTTGGGAAGGATTTTCCCGTAACTCTCTTACTCTTTTCCCTTTCTTTGTTTTTGCTGTTTGGATAGCTTTTCCATTATCCACCACTTATGGAAGCCCTGTGTTATGGACTGACAGTCATAAGCAAAGAATAGTGGTATAGTTTGGCTTCTCTAGTTCATTTCTTATTTTACGGCATCATGGACCACCCACCCTTTCGTAAATTATTACAGTCAATAAATGAATTGCAATTACAGTATTTGCAATTTACTGTGTTTGCAATTACAGTATTTGCAATTTACTGTGTTTGCACTTATAGTATACAGTATAAATTATTGTATGAACCGTTTTTTTTAACTTGTTAATTATCACCTTTTTTATCGCTTATCGCTTTACTATCTTTTACTTTTCGACATTTTAATTCTTTGTTAAGTCATTGTCACTGCACTTGAACAACAAAGGTTTTATTGCAACAACGAATGATATTTTCGGGAAAATCATTAATAATTTCATTGTAATCAACATCAAACTGTTAAGCTCTTCATTTTCTATAGTAGATCTCATTTCCCTCTTTATTCTCTCGAATGCAGAAATGCTCCTCCCACAATTCGCTAGGTGGTGGTACGTTTCCTGTAATTTTAATTTTGTTCTCTTTTTTCACCCTCCAACTTTTTGGGCCCCAAATCTTTTGCACCTCAGGCATGTGCCTAGAGAGCCTAAGTGAAAAAGTGGCCTTCGTCGGCAATAATTCATCTATCAAAGTGAAGTCATAACGATCACAAGCGTAGCTACCCCCAAGTTATAAGAATCCCAAAATGTGTAATCGGGTAATCATAAACTTTTATCAATAACCTTATTAATAGAGCTCTCATTTACGTTCATAAAATTGTCTGTCGCTGGCTTCAAAGAATTAAAATTATTCCATAAAATCTACATCTCGGTTCCCCCGATTAGAAACCTTTAAAGCAAGTATCATTTTACTCAAAATAATGAGAGGTGGTGTAGACCCGGAAAGGAGAATAAAATCCTATTCAAAGTGGCTCGTCAGAAAGATCGTTTGAAGTAAAATACAAATAACATTTAGAATGGAAAAATTCATTGGAAATGTTATGTGCTCGTAAATGACAACATCCCTTCTGTTGATTGATTGACTGTAGAAGAAGTCACACGGAGGCTTGGACCTTAGTTGGAAGTTTGTCGAGAGAAAGTCAAATGAAAGATAGCAATTTTGTTTAATTCTGTTATTTTTTATTTGAATAGCATCCAAAAGACTGAATGTGCATTCATGATTAGCAAGGTTCTGAAAGCTGTTTCCCCTTCCAAGAAAACATAGAACCAGAAGTTCACTGTAACCATCCCAATTTCTAGTTAATTGCCTAGAAAAATAGCTACCCTATGGTGAACAATTCTTTGACCAAAATACGACGTTTTCCTTAAGAAATAATAATAATAGCCTGCGATAAGAAGTTTTAAGATTTGCTTCATTTCTATCTGTACATGCCTTTGATTACGTTGAGATTCTTTGGCGGTGAGCTGTGATACGATGCCCCAAGCTACAGGGGCTCTACGTGTTACTGCAGTACTACAAAAAGGCCTTTCTTTTCTTAAAAAAGAGCCCGAAGGAGTTTTGGTAAGGGGCCCACAAGAACTAGCTACGCCAGTGGTGATACTGATACATCCGACTTTATTTTTAAATGGTTGTGGTAAGTTACATGAAATACCGCGTAAAACCACACAAAGTAAATATTCTAGTTCTGTAATAAAAAGGAAATCATATACGTTGCCAGTTTTTTTTAGCCGTGTCATATGAAATTAATAATGCGTTTTAAAGATTGCACACAGTTATCATGAATCTTAAAGTAAACATGTTTCAGTAAATAATAAAAATAAAAGCCTTGATATTCGCGATTCCCGTTTTCCAGATGTTATAACAGCATGCCTACAATTTTTAACCCTTCAGGTCACAATTGCAATAGCTTAAGAATGTTTTTCTCAAAGCTAAAATTATTAAAAATTATCTTAGAATTTCCTTAGGGCAAGGAACTTCCATACTATCTATAAAAATAGAAGAACTTGGAAAACCGAAATGCCCTTTGCGTTTGCCGGGGGGGGGGGGGATCAAGAGAAGTACGCATTAAACATCTGCAATAATTTTTAAGTAATAAAGATTTTAAACAGGTATGTTTATGTATACTTACACTCATGTCCATAAATTAAGGCTAATTCAGAATCACACAGAAATTGAACTCTAAAATAAAAATTTCACCTGTAGAATTATCACACACATCTTGAAGAAGAATATGAAAATTACAGGAAACCACCAGATGGCACGGATAGTACGTCACAATGACGAGAGCGTAAGAGAGGGGTATATAAGGAATGGTGGCAAAGAAGTAAAATTGTTCACAAGCGCTTTAAAAGCCTTTCAGTGCAATAACCGCATAGTTATGGCACAAAGGAAGCATTTGGATGATTTTTTACGTGGTAGAATTATCGGACGACTGGAATGTGGACGTACCCAGCTGGAAGTATCCGAGGAACTTGGAATCGCCCAGAGTGTCATCTCCAGGATTTAGCAACGATTCCAAGATGATGGTAATGTCAGTAGATGTTACAGCACAGGTCGCCCCCGAGTTACAACACCGAATGAGGACCGGTATTTGGTAGTTACTGCCAAAAGAAACAGACGGAGCACAGCATCAGACCTATCTCGTCAGCTCTCTTCAGCTACCGGTACGACAGTTTCAAGGCAGACCGTGTACAGACGCTTAAGGCACATTGGTCTATATGCTCGTAGGCCTGTCAGATGTGTTCCCCTTACCGCAACTCACTGTCGCCTGCGATTAACCTGGAGTAGAGAGCATGCATTGTGGACACCGCAACAGTGGTCTTGTGTGATGCTTTCCGACGAGTCCAGGCTTAGTTTGCAGGCTGATTCTCGCCGGACTTTCATATGGAGAGCGCCAGGTACCCGTTACCACCAAGAGAACACCATTAAACGACACCGTTACGGTGGTGCAGGATGGCTCGTTTGGGGAGGAATTATTCTTGGTTCCAGAACTGACCTGCATGTTCAGAGTGTAACGATGACAGGCCACATCTATCGGGATGTCATTCTGGAACAACATGTACGTTTGTTTCGGGGCGCCATGGGTGCTGAATTTCTGTTTATGTATGACAACGCCCGTCCTCACCGTGCAAACATTGTAGACGAATGCCTTCCATCGGAGGATATTACACGTATGGATCACCGGACTTGAATCCAATAAAACATGTGTGGGATATGCTTGGCCGACGAATTGTAGCCCGTCAACCCCTTCCCACCTGTCTACCGGAACTTCGGAGGGCATTGCTTGATGGAGTGGTGTAATATTCACCAAGATCAGATTGATAATTTGATACGCAGCATGCGTAGGCGTTGTAAGGCCTGTATTGCATCGTCCGGGAGACATACTCAGTATTAACCATCATACTAACCATTTTATACTGTTTTTTGTAAATAGGTTCTTTTTGAAATTTGCTCCGGGGAGTAAAATCGCAATTTTTATTAATTATGTCAAACATATAGCATCTTTTTTGCTCTTTACCTTTTGTTTAACAAATAGACTTTACAAATAAGTCAAATTTGTTTTGCTTCTGTCTCTTTCTTTGCCTGAACTTCATTATCCTTAATTTATGGACATGAGTGTATTTTGAAACTTTCAAATGAGTTTTACAGTCGCGATCATTTTTATTTATCTTCCAAAAAAGAGCCCCTCAAAGAATTTTGATGCAGGGCCTTCTCAGGATTAGGTACGCCAGTGATAATGATTGCATAAACACATAAATATGAAGACATCGCAGTTAATCATTTGTTTTAATAGAATCCATTGCAAGGAGTTTCTACAGCTCAGTCTTTCTATTCAAATCGGAAGAATGTAAACATTTTTGGAATTCTCTTCAGATTGTATCGTATTTGTTATTAAGTTTAGATAGAAAATTTTTGATTGTGTACGAAAGATGTTCAAAATGTAGGAGCGATAGGAAAATGGGATTGCTTACAAGATAGATGACGCTTTTAACACCAGTATACAGTGACGTTCACAGACCTTTCTTATGAAAGGGAGAAGGTTGCATTCTTAACACACACACACAAGTAATATAAAAAATTTTTTTAATTAATTCCTTCTTTGATCAACGAAGAAAAATCCATCTATTGCTTGTAATGGTTGAAAAACAACTTGAACTTTTCATACCTGGTAGTTGGGTAATCAGTGTATACTGTCGCCATCTATTGCCTTTATTCGGAACAAATGTAATTTTTTTCCTTCCATATAAAACTAAAATTAATTAATTAAATTTAATTCATGAATTCATGTTTGAAAAAAGTGTCTTAACATCAATGTCATCCCCTACAAGTTTTAAAAAATGTTTTTGAACTTGAGTGCATGAACAAAAAGTATTTTATTAATGATTGAAATTTGAACAAGATAAATATATATACAGAGAGAGAGTGAACTGACTATATATAATTGTAGGAATTGAAAAACATATGGATGAAGGCACAGAAGGGGGATTTCTGTGATAAAATTTAAAATTGTGTTGATCTATGGAGGAGTTCATCCCCACCCTCTTCTGTATGCCACCGCCACTTAAATAATTATATTTTTACCTGATCCCTTCAGGTTGGAATCCCTGAGATTTCCAGTGGCGTAATGTCCCCTCCCGCAACCCCCCCCCCATTGCGGGGGCTCAAAGCTTGACTTTGCAGGGTGACCCTAATATTCTCCGTTACGCCACTGGAGATTTCATAAGTTTTGGGGGGAAAAGTTAAAAAAATAATTTTTTGAAAAATTTTGGTTGAATATTTTAAATCTACTTTTACTAAATGTTACTCAAATCTTGGCTTTTTATTCGAAATATTTTAACAGCTAATACGAATTAACTTCTGCAATGATTATCACTACTTGTCAGGGGTGTAGCCTCGTATCAATGATACGGGGCCTCCAAGCTACAGGGGCCCCAACAAGTGTAACTACAGTCTCACTAACAGGACTCTCATATAGAAAAAAGGACCCGAAGGAATTTTGATACAGGGCCCACACAGAACTAGCTCCGCAAATGCTTCTTATAATTCTGGGGGGAAATTACATTTGTTCTACAATTATTTATAAAATGAGGTAAGAGCAATTCACTTCGCGAGTAGCTTGAAAGGGGGAAAAAATGAAATAATTATATTTTTACTTGAAACTGATTCGAACACAACTATTCGTTTGCAATGGAAATATTTGTTTATTATAATAATTTATAACCAATAATTAATATTCTAAATCGTTCTTTTCGAAATGCTACGTAGAAATTTTTACCATCTGTTGATTATTAAAATCTTTTCTTTTTTTTAAATTCAAATATACATCTACAAAAATATGAAAAGGAAAAATACTTGGCCAGTAACAATAATCAAGGAAAATAATTTTTATTTGAATACGAAAGTATATTGTAACACATTTGCTACATAGATGGCGGTACATGTATTAATTGATGAAGTTTTCTTCACAGTTAATTCGAAATAAATATTACTTTTCTCACTAGATGGCATTGTAAGAAAATAAGGTAAGAATGGAATACAAGTTACAGTCATGCATTTATTAAAGGATATTTCTGATATTATGGTGAAATGAATTTTTTGAAGTTCGATAAAGATAAACAAATTTGTGGTGAAAAATGCGTGCGTTGTCATTCATTTTCATCCTGCAGAAGAAAGTCACATAACTATTTGATGAGTCATTCATCAATTAGCAAAAGAAGGCAAGTTATTTAAAACAGTAAAAATACGTATAACTTTTTTTTTTATTCGAATATTAACGGTTTCCGAAACTAAAGAATTTGATTACGAAAATTTTCAAAAATTTTCCGCATATTTAGTAAAACAATTTTAATAAAGCTGGAGAAATTTCAGAAAATTTTTAATTGAAAAATCGCTGTTTCTAACCAAATGTTTTAATTTGGGAAGACTTCCGCAAGATAGACTGCTTGTTAATTACATTTTGGCTAGTCTGTAATCACTACAGTTTGAAAATAAAAATGAAAAATGAACTGATAAATTTAACTGAATTCCCTTCGAAAAATGACGTTTGAGCGAAGAAATGGAACTCGGAGCGAGCGGAAAATATTAAAATTGTATATCGTTCACAGAAATCTTAAAATAATTGATCGAAAGAAGAGAGAGCGAAAAAAAAAATTTCCCCCCTTCAGCAGAAAGATGCATTTTATGGCTTGTTACCATAGCAACGGAAGGTTCGGAGCGACTAGAAAGAATAATTTAATTTCGTCCGCCTCTTTTCAAAAAGTTTTATCGCTCCCGACAAATTCTGCTTCGCTCTTTTTTTCTTTTTTTTCGCAAATTAAAGCATAAATCAAATATTTTCTTTTTTCCTCTTGTTATTAAAAGAGACTTGTATTTCTCAATTGGATTTCTTTTTATTCTATTTATTTAATATTCTAAGTTTGATACAATGTTGTATTCGAATTCAGAACAAAAAAAGATTTTTGTTTGTTTTTCTTCTTTTCATAGCTATGCTTTCCTGTAGAAAATTGATAAACTTTTTTTCCTCCTTTTTTGCTTATGAATTTTTGTCTGCAAAAAAAAAAAAAAAAAAGTAATTCAACTCCTTACGTCATTCCTTTGTTTTTGCTGCTGTGGATACGAAAGTTTAATATCGTTGTGACTTTAACGGGAAAAAAAACGTCAATTTGTAAGAGTACCATGTCTTCATGATTGCTTTCTTTCCCCGTTTTAATCCTCAAAAAGCCCAAGAATTATCTCTTTTGAGTGCTTTTTAAAAAAAAGAGAGGGATCCACAGAAATTTCTACATGTCTCAGATAAAGTTTGACAATTATTTCTTTTACTTCCAGTTCATTTTCTTTAAAAAATAAATGTGAAATGCATTTGATATCATACTTTAAAAAATATGATACTTCTGATTTTACAAATATTAGTTGGAAATTACGTTTACAGTTACAGTTACATTTCATACATCAAAAGAATAAACTTTTTCAACGAAACACAAATTATGAGCAATGCAGAGTTGAAGAAATGATATTCTAAGTCAAGTATATAAAAGTTCTTAATACTTTTTAAGATAATCATCAGAAACTTTTCGAATTGTAGAACAAAATTTTACAAATAAATTAATTTTTACAGTTTGTTTTGTTTATATTGGGACTAAGTTGATTCGCTTTATTTAAAAGCAATATAGTGCAGTTCTTTCTCACAAATAATTCCATTTTGTTAAGGAAAGCAATGATTTTCGAGAGAGAGAAGAATTTATTTGACTTGTTTATTGAATTGTTGATACATGCAATTAGAATGAAATGATGAAACAAGGAATAATATTTTGGCAGAATGAATGAGTTGAAGAACAATAGATAGTTAAAAAACTCTCGAGGACAATAATTATCAATAACAAGTAATATAAAAAACATTATGTCAATTCCTACTTTGAATGAATGAATAAAAAGTATTTTATTAACGATTGAAAATTTGGACACAAGATATGTATATATATATAGGGAGAGAGTGAATTAATAGTAGGAATAGAAAAATGAACATGATTTGTCTGCATTGTTGTAACAATGCACATCCGATTTGGCTAATTTTGCTGAAAAACTGGTTTTCGAAGCCAACTTTTGTCATTGTATTAACAGTTACATTGTTAAAACAATGGAGACAAGTTTAAGTTGGCGTCGAAAACCGGTAATTAATAGATTAATATTTGAAAAAAACTGTATTAACATCAAGTGTCATTCACTACAAGTTTAAAAAAATTTATTTGAACTTGATTGGATGAATAGAAAGTATTTTACTGACACACATATACACACATAGGGAGAGAGTGAGCTAATAGTAGGAATTGAAAAAGACAATAATTATCAGACATTAATTGTAACAATGATGCATAGTTTCATATACTGATTTTATTGCAACATCCAACTAAAGTTCCACCAGTTAAAATAAATGTTCCATAATAATTATTATTGATGTATTTGTATATAAAAGCGAATCTTAATAGTTTTTAATAAATTTTGGAATCTTCTAGGAAAATTCTAGGTATCAGTTCGCATATTGTTTCTGAGCAAACTTATATTAAGGCATATTAAAAAATTAGGACATATTTTACTATTTCTACAAATATTCCAAATTCGTGTCTAGGGCCTGAATATTAAGTGAAGACAATCACTAGTACTGAAGAACTAGTAAATTCTAAAGGAAAGAAGGAGTTCTGCAATAAAATTAATAGAATATACAAATATAAAGTTTTAGTTAAAAATCGGGGACGATTAACTTGTAAAACACAAATAAAAAATTTTAAAATACGTATAGACTTTAATATTTTAAAAATACTTTTATTACGCTAAATTATTTTAATATTATGTTATTCTGATTTATTTATAAATAAAGAATTTTTACCTTACATCTCCAATACATGCTCATGCGGTGGGGGGGGGGGATTTTAAAACAGAAGTATTAAAAACACAACTTTTTTTTTTCATTATGTAATTAAAGTTTTATCTTTACGAATGACAATGTGCTCTAAATGTGTGTGTGTGTGTGTGTTTGTGTGTGTGTGTGTGTGTGTGTGTGTGTGTGTGTGTGTTGTGTGTGTGTGTGTGTGTGTGTGTGTGTGTGTGTGTGTGTGTGTGTAGCAATAGTTTTTTCCTCTTCTTTAAAGCGTTAAAAACAACAGTGTCACACAAGCGGTGATTGAATAGATAAGATATGATTTTTAAAAAAAGCCCTCAAATTAGATGACCAAATATTGATTTTGTTGGGTAAACAATTCTCTGTGTTATCTTTACTAAAACGATTTCGATTTATGAATACAATAGATAAGACAGAACTTGTTTTTTTTTTCACATATACGAACTTAGTGTTATCTTCTTTTTCTCTTTAGACATTTCAAAATTTTCTAAAATCATTAAGTCCTTGAAGGTGATTTTTTTAAAGCATTTTTACGCTACAAGCTCTAAAATACTTTGAAATTTTATATTCTAAGGGTATTATTTTAAGGCATTAAAACATTAGGGTGTACTTAAATTTTACATATTTTAAATAAAGTTAAGTAATAAATTATGAATCTATAAATACTTCTAACATTAATTAAATATTAAATCAAGTGATCAGTTCAGTTTGTACTAATTCCAAAGTGCGATATATGACGGGTTTGGATTAGAAATGAAGCCGTATTCAGAATAAAAATACTCGATATGAGTTACTATGCAAAGCTACGATAAAATAAGGATTCTAATGAAATATTAAGCTGTAAGCAGTGGCGCACACAAGGGGGTCCCTGGGTCCAAAACCCCTCAAAGCCCTTGATTTTTTTACGATTGATTGTAATCCTATGTATATAGAGCATAAAATTTAATTAATTCTGATTAAAACTAATTATTCAAAGAATTACATATACTGCCGCGTTGGCATCATTTTTGGTGACTTGTGCTAAAACATGAAAAGGTTTTTTTCTCACATTTTAAAGCGCTCATTTGAGCTGAAATTTTCTATACACTATTGTTTTGGGTAACAATACAATAATTTAATTATAATTAATGAATGATAATTAATAAAAATTAATTGCCAATTATGGGATTCTGTCATATGTATATACATATTTATATTAATTGCAATTATTTAACAAAAAGTAACTAAAATAAAAAAAATTCGTTGATCTAGGTAGGAATTGACTTAATTCTTTTTTTTTATGTTACTTATTTATTTAGAAGCTAGAAATATTTGTGCTCAGGTAATAAATTACATTAGCCCACAGAGATGAATCATTTGTGCTTGTGAATAATTTCTGATTCCTCACAAGGCTTTTTTTTTTCAGGATTTGGGGTGAGGAAGTGGATACATTAATTTTATTCTTTTAAAGCATCAGAAAAATGTAAAATATTACATCGTTATTTGATCCAATAATAATTGTCAAAAAAGGGAAAAAGAGGGCCTGTCTCTCTGAAGACTCTTTAAATCTCTGATACAACAAGATTATTTTAATTTTAAAATTACATGCAATAGTTTTTTCAAAACAGTCTTTTAATTTATTATTAATTTCTTGGCACGTAAAGACAATGTGAAATATAACCATTGTCTGTAACCTTCTTCGTACTTCAACACTTTTCATAAAATCACATTAAGATTTCAAAATAAACATATTTTACATTACACATGTATTTCATTGCAATTGAACAAATTATTGCGAAATTTAGTTATTGTACTTTGATTGCGTCTTATCGTAAGTCTGAAGATCATTGGATTTTTTTTTTTTAAGACAACGCAAGCTTTGTTATAATGATTGCTTATTAAAATCGTTGATGTATCGTAAAAGCTGAGTTCTGGACCGTAAAAACAATCGAATAATCCTTGATTCTACATCAACCCTTCCGTTCCAGATCATTTAACCTTCCTTCCGCTTTCTCATTAGAGATGATTCCTACAAAGAAGATGACATCCCAAGTCTATGGATACTTAGATATCGTGATAGATTGAAATCTTAAAAAAAATTCATTCGAAGGATATTTGCTAAATTATTCAGAGTAATAAAGCCTTGAATGATTCGGTTTCTTCTTGAAGGAACAATTCTGGTTTTCTGGTAAGTTAATTGTATGCTAGAATTCAAACGGAAATGTTTGAATGCAATAAATTGAGGCAATAATCGAATATGAAATGAACTTATATGGGATCTAAGTAGAGGCGTAGCTACTGCCGTATCAATTAAACGGGGCCCCGAAGCTACACGACCCCAACACGTGTAAGCAAGTAATTGTAAAATGTTAAGGGGCCCCCAAATTAAGCCCACTAGGAATTTTGATACAAGGCCCACTCAAGACTAGCTAGGCCAGTGAATCTAAGCACAATTGAAATTAATCAATCTAATAAAGTTGTTGGAAGTGTATTTATGCTCCATGATCTTGATTTTTGGAAGTTAGAGGATTTTTCATTTCTTCAAGAAATGATTGTACAGTGGAGTACAAAATGGTGTTTGAGGTTCACCTCCCGTTCCCCCATTTTTACTCCTATTGTATCGACAGCTGAATTTTATTCATCACACACACAAACACATAGTCTCTTGGACTTGGTATTGAAAGATCAAGAGAGATAGCTTGTCTCCGTCCCGCTCACGGCACATGAACACACACACTCAATGGAAGTACATATTTCAATGTACAGACTGAGCAACTCGCGACAAATTAGACAAAAGGATCACAAGATGACGTAAGCTCATAACACCCTCAATAGACTAACAACTTTTTAATTTTTACCATTACCACTTGGAGCTTTCGTCTACGTGTTTTTTTAATTCCTACTATTAGTTCACACACTCTCTCTCTCTCTCTATATATATATTTATTTACCTTGTTCAAATTTTCAATCGTTAATAAAATGCATTTTAAAGTACTCAATTGAGCTGAAATCTTACATACACGCTCATTTTGGATGACAATACAGTAATTTAATTTTAATTAATAAAAATTAATTGATCAATTCAAAGAATTACGAATACAGCCATGTTGGCATCATTTTGGGTGACTTAGCAACCATTTTGGCGACTTGTGTTAAAATTTGAAAAGGTTTTTTTCTCACATTTTAAAGCGCTCATTTGAGCTGAAATTTTCTATACACTATTGTTTTGGGTAACAATACAATAATTTAATTAGAATTAATTGGTTGAAATTAATTATTTATAGATACAATCACGTTAACATCATTTTTAATGACTTGGGTCTAAACCAGTGATCCCCAAAGTGGTCTAAATCTGTAATCCCCAATAGTGTAATCCCCAGGGGTCTATTACAGCATTCAGGGGTCCATGTCAGCCAAAAAGATAATTTAGGGGTCCATGAGTTGTAAATGGAGGTCTACGATAGTAACTCTCATTAAACCAGATCATGACTTAAATTTTAACAGAAAATTTAATCAAGTGGAAACCAGATTTACCTGTTTAACAGATTTATTTACTAAATTTAATGAAGTTAATTTACAGTTACAAGGGCCATCATTTCGGTGTTTCTTGCCATAATTAAGATATGGGGTATAATATTGAACGTCCCGAATTTTCCCAGTTTCTCAATTTATCACACACAGTCTGCCAGGAAAAGGACGTTTTAACCTACGTTCAGCATTTAGATGCCCTTTATTTAGATTTTGAAACTAGGTTTGAGAATACTGTGACTATATATATGGTAATACTACAGTAGGGATTTAATTAATATGATCACATTGAAAGAAAAACAAATGTCATATTACAAGAGGAACTGATCGAAGTAGGCACTAAAAAGATCTTAAAGTAAAATTTAGAAAGGGATATCAGCAATTTTAGAAGTACCAGATTAATCTCTCCCATTAAAAGCATTTTTTTGTTGCTCAGTTACTTTAAGTATTAATTAAATTTTTATTTAATTAATTGACATGTGTGTCCTAGGTTTTAAACACTGTACTTCACTACAGTTAGAAATTTAAATATTTTAATGTAAGTATAACTCTATACCAGGTGTCAAAAAGATATTGTTGATAAATTTGTTGCAAAAATTCATTATTAGATAAGTAGGGGGTCTACCCAAAACCGAAAAACATGGCAAGGGGTCTATGAGACAAAAAAGTTTCACGTTTCAAAACGTTCAGTTGAAATGAAATTTTATATACACAATTGCTTTGGATGACAATACGATACTTTAATGATAATTAATAAAAATTAATTCACTTAATGTTGTGATTCTGTCATATATATATGTATATTTATATTAATAGTAACTATTTAATGAAAGTAACTAAAGTAAATTTTTTTTTTTTTTTTTTGTTGAACTAAGTAGGAATTGACTTAAAAAACATTTTTTTTTATTGCTTGTAAGGATGTAACTCTCCCCGTAAGAGAGGTCTGTGCACCCACCACTTTGTTTGTAAGATATTCTTACTCAGGTGCTGTTTATAACAATGATTAATATTGGTATGAAATTTTGAATGTTTGCCAAATACTCTTAAATACACATGATTATATGTATTTAGGAGTATAAAAAAATGTATATTATAACAAAGGCGTACTGTATACGTCTTGGCAATTGGTAAGCGTATTATATTACTGTTGTCACTTTTTCGCAGTTCTTAAGGTACAAACTCTAAGGTCTTCCCTTCAGAAAATGCATAAAATGATAAATTTATTGCTTAGAACACATAGCTTTAACTTTACCGAAAGCTAAGCACATTAACATATTAATGTTTGAAAAAATTCACCGTATGCGAAATTATCGTGTGAACGGCGAAAATTACAATCTATAAAAAAATCTATGTTATTAAACGAAATATATAACCCCTTTGAAGCTTACAGATTAGATATCTAATAAACATAAATCTTAAAATTTCGTTAACGTTTGGTAATTCTTTTTTGCACATTTTGCAAATCCTTTCTTTTATCTTTATTTCTGTATCTGGATGTTCAGCTAAATGATGTAATACAATATGCAAAAAGATTTCCTCAATAATCTCGATTCACTAACCACTAGCTTGAATCCAGACAGACGGTACTTTCAGGTTACACACGATTCGATTTTTTTAGAGATATAGTTAATAAGGATAATTTTTTTTTTTTTTTTGCGGACACACTGTGCTTGGTTTTCCGCTTTCTCAATCAAAAATTAGTCAATCGGTAAGTGTTAATAGAAAGTTAATTTTAAAAAGTATTTTAATTTTTTCAGCTTCGTTACTTTTATGGATACAATTGAAAAGACATTAAGATAAAAACTTCACTGGTTGAGCCAGATTGAAAAACTTTTAATAAGACATTCACGCTTGGAACGTTTTCGAATAAGCTTAGGTTTCTTCTTTCAGCCTACTAGCTCTTCAATAGGATTCCCTTTTTGTACTCCGCCTACCCACAGACATCTGTAACTAAAAACATGATTAATCTCCCAGACAAATCGTCGATTTACACCGAACCCTGTGACCCTCCCTCCCAAACCTGACAATCAAAGAAAAAAATCTCACAGTACCGATTCAGGCGATAATCCTGTTAACGATTGAAGTGGAAAAACATTTCTGGCTGCCATTTGGCCAACTTTTATCCCCCTATTATTCCAAAGGCCCAGGTCCCCCCTGCTGTAATCCTCCTTTATCGGTGGCTTCCTTTCTCCCCTTCACAGAAAGACCGTACCCATCTGTTTTCGATCCCCTAACCCGCAGTTCCTGTTTGTAGATGTGAGAAGGGGAAAAAGGGAGAGGATTATAGCCTAGTTCTTTTCCCTCCAGCTCATTTCTGCCCTTTTTGTGGGCTGGGCCAAAATGTGTTTTTACGACCGAGTCGACATGATTGAAGATGACGGACACGTTTAACAGCCCCGCATCTACTAATTATCATTTTGAGGGTGAATCGTTTATTTGAGATGTTATTGATATGACGTGTCTGTTAAGAGATTTTTAAGTATGGCGTTTTAGATGGCTTTTATTTTGTCTTATTTTTTGAAATGGTATTCATTTCATACACGGGTTTCTTATTTTCCACATAAGTTACTCACAAAGAGACTGAGGCTTAGACTCAATGCTTTTGTGACTGCGCTCCTCTGAGAACACAAAAAGAGGATATGAGAGCAGTAAAAAATGAAAAAAGCATTGTAACGCTAAAATATTCGTCAATAATGAGATATAATCTTAAATTTTAATGATATTAAAGAGGAATAAAGGAAAATAAGCATACTCGCAGTAGGTATGTTGCAACAAACCTTTGTCAGGGAGGAAAATCGAAATAAATGATCATAATCAAGTTACTTATGGAACACTGTACTACTTTTCTATGACTGTTATTGGAAAATAATTATTGCTCTTGTCATTCCTCCACGAGAAACTATTGTTTCCTGTGTTGTACAAATGATATAATATTCGAATATTCATGATCAAAATTATTCATTATCAAGGTAATTACTAAGAGAAAAAGTAATTATTGAATTTTGTACTAAAGCAGGGGTTGGCAAATAGCGGCCCTCAATGAGTTTTTTTTTTGCGGCCAAGACAGTCATATATAGCCAAATATAAAGAACATGTTATCTACATTTGGGTCGTCATATATTTGCAGCAGAGTTTTTCGTGCGTGAAGATCAACAAGATTAAATATTTACGCAAGTTACTTGACAATGATTTGTTGACTGTGATAAAAATTTCAACTTGCAATCTCACTCCTGCTTTAAAAAAATATAGAAAAGTATGATAGAGAGAAGGTTTGTTTTTCTCATTAAACTGATTCTAAGATTAAATGTGCTTGTGCAACAGTAAATGACATGAAATCAGCACAATAAATATATTGAATGGAACAACCACTATTTTATTTAACTTATATATATTGATTTATGTGGTACAATTTATACATTTTCTAAGATACAAAGTTAATTAATGAATGCAGTCATTTAAAAAAAATATGGCATACCACTATCCTCCTCTTCCACAGAGTAAACCGGAGCCAAAACAAGTACCTATCCTTACACTGTAAAGATTTACAGAATCATCAAATAGGGAGTGACTAAATAGGTATGGATTGACCACATTTTTTTGTTATCATTCCACCGAGAAAAATTTTTTTCGTTCCAATATCCTAAAGAGAAAAAAAATGATAAATTTGAAAATATGCAGTTCTCACAAATATCACATGTATGATATCCGTAGAATAAAAATTTGTAAGGGGAGAGGGAGCCCGCACCCTTATCTTTATGATAGGTATTCTTATCTAAAAAGGGATGACACATCCTCTGGTCTTTCCTAAGGGGAGTGATTTCAGTATGGCAATTTTTGATGCAGCGAAGTTTTCAGAGCAACATTAACAAAATTGAATAACCATTATCTACTTCGTTACTTCCTCCGCCGTCAAATTAAAAATCAAAAAGTGTTTTACTTAAAATTGTGCTTATTATATCTTCTACTTAAAATTCTAAATTCAAGCTTAATTAAATATAAAGTATAAAAAAAATTTTTTTATTTAATTCGCAATTTTTTTAAAGCTACTATTGTTTGTTGAAAAAACTCATTTTAAAATTAATTTTAAAAAATTCAACAGGATATGAGCTTTTAAAAATCTTGAAGAAAAAAAAGGCTAAAAGCTTCTTCACAACCATTTGGTTTGAAATGAAAAAGAAAATTCGAGTTTATATCATAATTCTCCTAAACATTAAAAATTACGAGATTTTGGTGTAAGTAACAGTTGACTGAAATACATGGTGAAATAATTAAGGCTCTAAAAATCATAGTACTGGTTTCTACTACAGCTGACATTGGATTGCTGGTCACTAGCATATTTTTTGACCAACCATGAACATTTTTCATTGTTAAATCAATTTAAAATTAAAAGCGTACCCTAGTGTTCTTGTGGTGTTGACTATTCAAAATACTACTGTTTGATTCTTTTTATATTGTGGATTTTCGCCATACAAATCCTACCATAAGCAATGAGGAACTCTAAATAAAAAATTAAATGAGCAATGTAAACTCTGTTCATAGCTTTCTTACAAAATCGATGCAAAAAATTGCACAGATAATGTATTTGATTGGTTAAGACAATAACTTGAGTCCAAGAGGATAACATTCAAGGTTTAAAGGGAATTTTTCCAATTAAAAAAAAATTATGTCTAAGGGAAAGGACGCCCCAAAAAAAGTCCTTGCCGGGGATCGAATGTTCCCTGAGGATAATAAGTAAAGACAATGAATTTTTAATAAAAATGCACAATTAAACAGGATTTATGTTAGAGTAATTTTTTATGCGAAAAAAGAAATGTAATTTTTAACTAGTATCCATAAAATATCATTTGATTTTTATTCTAGTAAATGTTCGATAACGTTCCCCATAATATTTTTTGTTTCAATTTTTGTCAGTTTGTTTTGTTATTATTGTTTACTTTATTTTCACACCATCTGTATATCCACCTGATTTTCCTGACACATTATCTTACTTTTCTCTGATAAAAGAATGAATTTTTAGAATTAAACAACGAATTCTTCTTATCTCGTATATTCGAATTTCAAAGCCATTTTTCAATTCACAGTATAATTTTCGTATTTCTGTTCATCATCTTCATGAATTTTTCTTCCAAAAGCAAATATTTCTCAGTCATAAAAATTCTTCATGTTTCAAATTTCCCTAATTAATTTTTTCTTACGTGCATATTTAGACAAGTATTTTTTTTTAATGGAAATATTCCAGTGTCTATTTTCCTAAATTAAATCCAATTGTATACTTATTAAACGTGATGACAAATTTATAACAGAAAAATACTTTAGGTGTAATCTGATGCCTCATATTGAAAAGCTTTGTGACTTTAATAAAAACGCTATTTTTCTCTTGTTTTTAATAAAATAAAATATTTAGTGAAGTTATATTTCAAGACATCTTTTGACGAATTTTGTAATTTACTTTTTGGTAAGATTATATCAGTTTTCATTGTTTGTCAAATTCAATATATATTCAAATTAAATATATATGTATATATATTCACACATTGCCTAAGCAACTGTTTCAAAGAGCTACAAAAATTTCATTATTTTTGTAGTAGCTGAATGCGATGAAAAGTAATCGGTCTGTACTGTTTGAAGAAATCTTTATTTATGTTTTTACACAGTTACACAAAATACATCTGGCGGCTCTCACGCGCCTCTTACGGAGAAAAATAAGAAGGCTTAAAAAAGTTTACAACAGTAGCAAAAAATTGGAACGAATTTTTTGCAAAGATAATTTTTAATAAATCCAGCTGAATAAAAAGAGAAAACGAAAACCTTTATCTATATATTCTTCCTTTTGTTTTCTCCTTTCGTGGAATATTTTTTTATGCATAATTTTTACAGACATTTCAAACAGCTTAATAAGTACTTCTTTTGCTTATTTTTAAGTTAAATTTTTTCTGTTATCTAATAAAAATATTTATATTAAAAAAAGCTATTTTTAAAAAATATTATGTTATGTACTTTTCAATAATACTTTTTTAATTTTAAATTTGTGCACTGAAATCCTTACAATAAGAAAGATTTGTCTATTGATGAGAGTAACTATTACGATGCATAACTAATCCAGCATATTTTGAGATAATAATTTTGAAAAATAAATCATATCCTACAATGTTCTTTGCAATAAGCTTTCAATTAAATATTCAAACTCCTTATAAATTATTTCGATGGCTTAGTTTTGGGGAAGAGTTCGCAATATTTGATATGAATTGTTTACACCATAAAAGGGATTATTTATTTATTTGCAGTATCTACATAGAAATCTAACTGATATATCATTTTGCTTTTAGCATATATATATATATATATATATATATATATATATATATATATTGTTACGTAGATCGGGGTTCGAAGATTTTATGCAAAATCAGTCGTAAGCAACAAGACTATTATTTAAGAGCGATAAGTATTTTTTGTCGTAAATCAATCCTTAAAAATACAGGATTCAAAGGCCAAATTCGTAGAATAGATATCAGAAGGATTTCACACCTTCAATAGCACTCAGACACAATTATCAGTGTCTAACATACACATACATAAAAGATTATCCACAAGCACCGCTCGTAATATTGAACAGTCGAGCTAATCGCTAGTTCTCACGGTCAAGGCAAGTTTACTAATAGCTAGTCAAAACCAGACTCACTACTCGCTGGTTGAAACCAGACTGTCTGTTGCGGCGAATATCGCTGTATTTATAGCCGTGGCCGAAAGATGCGCTTGCGTCATAGATCGTGAAATTAGTGGATTTCTCCACTAATTTCTAGAAGAATCTAGAGCAGTGATTCCCAAAGTGGTCCATATAGACCCCCAGGGGTCTATGTCAGCCAAAGATTAATTCGGGGGACCATGAGGTGTAAGTGGGGGTCTATGATAGTGGCTCTCATAAAACTAGACAGTGACTTTTATTTTAAAGAAATGTATAATCAAGTGAAAAACAAATTTTACCTATTTAACAGATTTATTTTCCTAAATTTAATGAGGTTAATTTGCATTTACAAGGTGTCAGCATAAATTTTATTAAAGTAAGAATCATATCAGTTTTTCTTTCCTGAGTGAAGCTTATGAAGTATAATACTGGAGGTCCCAAATTTTCTAAATTTGTCACAGACAATCTGTCAGAACGTTTTAACCTACATTCAACATTTAAATGTCTTTTATTCAGATTTTGAAACCAGGTTTGAGAATGCTTTGACTATGGCAATACCACAATAGGCAATGAATTCATATGGTCATATTGAAAAAATTGTTACATTAGGATAGGAATTGATCGTAATAAGCACTAACGAAGATCTTAAAGTTTAGAAACGGATGCCAGCAATTTTGGCTTTAAAATGTCAAACTTGTTATTTGTCCCGAATTATATGGAATATTGTGAGGACGTTTGTAATTGTATGCATCTCCTATTGAGAAGGAGCTTCAGCGCCGGTTGCCAATCTCCAAAACAAAACAAGATAGAAAAACTAAACTCTACTAATAGAGGAGATTTAAGGATAAACCTGACAATATTGATACCAAATGTTGAAAATTTGATATTGTAGAGCCAGATTCATTCTTCTCTTTAAAATATTTCGTTTGTTTATTTTATTTAATTGTTATTTTATGTATTAACTTTTAATTTAATTAACATTTGCTTTTTAAATTTTAATCACTATACTTCTTTACAGAAAGAAATTTAATTCTTTTAAAGTAGGAACAGTAGTACCAGCTATTAAAAAGACATTTAAGTTGATAAATTTGCAAAAATTCAATATTAATTAAACAGGGGTCTATCGCAAACTGAAAAACATGGCAAGGGGTCTATGAGACAAAAAAGTTTGGGAACCTCTGATCTAGAGAGTCCCCAACTCGCCAAAAATGATGCCAACTTGGCTCTATCGCCAATATTTCGCCAAGTTCCCATTGAATCGCCATTATAACATAAGGGACGGCGTTGTTTGTGAATATTACAATTTCATCATGAAATAAATATAGCATGGAGTAATATAAATGCTTACACATCCAAATACAGATTATTTACGAGATTTTATACAATATTTGTAACAATATGTATACTAGCTGGTATACCCGTTCTGCACTCGGGTGAATTGAAAAATGAAACTGTACAGAGATTGAAGGATGAAGAAGCTTTTAATGAGTTAATTTTACGTGAATTGCAAATTAAACAAAAAAAGCTTTTTGCATACTCAGCTGAACAAAAAAACTGTATTTGTTAAATTTTAAGAATGTAAATCTTTTTGCTGATAAAAAGGATTTTTTTTTTATTTACAACACCCCGTAACTCTCTTGTGGGTTGATTTTTGAAAACACCTTCCTAAGCTGCTTAGCAAAAGTAACGCATTGTTACTAATTTTGTGTAATGAACGCTTAAAATAGCGTAAATAATTTATATCTGGATGTGTAATACGTTAATATTACTTTCTGTTGTATTTATTTTATGTTAAAATTGTAATATTCGCAACCAACGACGTTCCTTACATTATAATGGTAATTTAATGCAAACATAAAGAAATGTTGGCGATAGAACCAAGTTGGTATCATTTTTAGCGACCATGTTGGCAATAGATTGAATGGTCAGAAGTTGATATGCTGTAGCGCTACCTGGTTGGGAGCTGTAACAAAGAGAATAAAAAAAAACCTTCTCCACAAAAAAAAAAAAAAAAAAAACATAGGCATGCCAATTTTTATAGTGATCGGTTGAACGGTGTTGGAGTGTGTGAAGCGAGGACATATATAAAAACATCCATTTTTATATATATAAAATATGTATGTGTGTATGTATCTGTTTACTAATTAATTACTTCAGAAATTAGAATAGATTTACTTAGTGTGTGCGCGTGTATGTAAATCAAATTTATATAAACTTAAAAATTTCTACAATTTTCGTAACCGTAGAATAAAAATATGATAATAGTGTATTTCTAAATTTCGTATGTGACTTGAAAATGTAAATTTTCTTTCGTAATAAAATGCAAGAACGACAAATCTTTGTTTACTTTCTTGAGCAAGTCAGTCCTTGTTTACAAAACAAATTCCTGATTTATCATATCTGTAAGAAATTCTGCACCCGTTATCGTGTTTACTGACTGCTGCCAACGACTTTTAAGCTTTTGATTTATACCCGACTTCCATCAAATTTCTTAAGAAAGATTTCTTTGTTGGATAAGAAAGAAAAATAATCTCTGTCCCCCCCCCCTCCACTTTTTATGTGTTCTGAAAACAAGGTATTTGAATTTTGAAAAAAAAAATGATGGAATAATTATGTTTGAATTATGTCTATATCCGCAACTACTTTCATGCAAAAAAAAAGAATTAATTCTCATTATTATTGATTTTTTTTTAAAGAAAAAACCCCACATTTTTTAGATTTATATTACAAAAACAAAATCAAAAAATTCTTGAGAAGTTGTAAATCAGGTTTATGAGCTATTTGTTTTACAGGAGAAAAAAATCGTTTTTATTCTCAGTATTTAAACATCTTATCTATTAAATGTTGTTGATGTTCTGAGTTTGAAATCACGAGATCTTTCTTGTGTATTCTGTTTTTCATACAGTCATCAATAGTACGATTGATTGAATTATTAAACAGTATTCCTTTCTTCTGTGCGAGTGAGAAGTTTTAGAAACTAGTACTTATTTGAGAATAACTTTATCAGATCTGATTATGCAAGGGTGGATCAGAAAAAAAAGGTTACAAGTCGAATAAAGTAATATTTATTAACAATAGACATAAAATACAAAAAGAAATTAAGAGGTATATGTCTATCCCATTTCGACATAATCACCAAGTCTATTTAGGAATTTATCAGAACGTAGAACCAATTTGCTTAACCCGTCTTGGTAGAAATCAGGTCCCTGTTCATTGAGCCAGGTCTTGGTGGATGTTTTCACAGCACTGTCTTGGAATATCGCAGAACATATGCTGCACGCTACCATAGCTCAGTCCCAGCTCTGAAGAGATTTCACTCGGACCCGTCGATCATTTTGAATCATTTCTTCAATTCGTGCCGTGTTGATTTCTGTCATTGAAGAACTTGGCCGGCCGCTCCCTGCCATATTGCGGTTTTCGACATCCTGCCTGCCTGATTGAAAAGAGTGACACCACTTCGCTACATTTTGTGTGTGCTCATTGTTTCTTCGCCATAGACTTTCATGATTTGACTGCGAATGGAGATGCGAACATATTCTTTGCCCATAAAAATCAAATAAAGACTCGCACTTCCAAATGAGACCAATTCTCTAAGCTCTTGACATTTCAATCGTCCTGAACCATCTGGGAACTTTCACTTCCAACCTGAAAACAATTGTGTGACAAGTAGTGTCATTTGTCTCCACTGTGGGGAAGCAAAATTTCTCCACAATATGTAGTTTTCAAATGCTGTGGCTTGTAACTTTTTTTCTGATCATCCCTCGTAGTATACATAATTCTCACTGCATAAGTTTCCTAAAATTGTTAGCAAGTTTTCTGAAGAGCTTGTTCTTTTAAAATATTTAAAATTAAAAGTTTATAGTCTTTGAGTTCTTCATATGTACTCTTTTTGTTTTGGCTGATTGCTTATATTTCTTTAATTATGTACAGTATTTTTATGTGATTCGTCTTTTATCACGCGCTTCACAACGGGAGTTTTTTTTCTGTGGTGTGTGGGAGGAGCATTTTCTTTAAATGAATAAATTTTACATATGTGTGTATAAAGATTTCACTTGACTGAAGACATTTTATTGGAAGAATCTATTAATTTATTGCAGTCGATGAAAGGATGAGACTTCTTCGTATTTTAAAATCCATATTTTATTGACGATCGCAAACATAAACAACATAGACATCAAAAATGCGTGTAAGCAATACAAGGACAAAAGCGTTCCTTGTTCGTTCAGATCTCAATTTTTACTCAGGGACGTCTTAAGACTCTTTGAGGCCCTGGGCCCAGAGAAATCTTAAGATTTTTGAGGCCCTGGGCCCTACTTGAAACCTTTAAAAGTATACAGTATATAGTATGCGGTTCAAACGGTAATCTGAAACAAATAAATGAGCACGACTCACAATCTCAAAAACCTAGGCACAAACTGGCTCGACCGATGGCCGCATTTCAACTAAATGAGTTGAATGATTGTTCATAGTATCAGGCTTAGGCCTAGACATTGAAAATGGTCATCACATTATAATGTAGTCTTACCACTTTTGCCAGTTGACATGCAGTTTGAAAATCCTCGTTTTTCGTAGAATATGCAAGGGAATAATGTTTGATCATTAAAATTATCCGGATCATGATCTTATTAAGACAGACTCGAGAAGAAAACGAGGCACTCATTGATTGCGAGGCCCGGGTCCAGTTGGCATCTGCTTTAAGACGTACCGGCTTATATACATAGTTTCCTCGACCAGAAACTTTTAAGAATCATATGATTTCCGTTAAATTTTTCTGTTATTGGTTAGAATACGCAAATGTAAGATTGCAGCCTCTTGTTTTAAAAAGCGTGCTCGTGACAGTTTTTTAAGAGATAAAGTTGCGTGTTTAACAGTATATTACCCGCTAGGCAAGTATAAACTGAAACTTATCACGCGAAGATTTGATGGGCATAAGACCATTATGAATTGAATAAAATTCCTTGAGAGGAAATTTATTCAATGAAGGTGAACTATTACATAGCTCCAAAGATCCAATGAATCGATTTTATTTTTACAATTGAACAAAGGGTATGACCCCGGCCCTGGTAAACTAGAAATAAAAAAATGCAACTACCATCTTGTAGTTTGAGTTCACGACTCTTTTGAGTCGTGCTTCCCATTACATGAGGATAGTCGCGAATTTTTTTGGTAGGCTCTGTCCAGTAGTGAAACGGAGAAAATTAGGGCTCCCTGCAAAGTCAGTTTTGGGCCCCAAACCGGATCTTACAAAGGATTGCAAAATCATATATACTTGGTGTCAGTCAGGCTTTGGCTCTTCTAGAACCCCCCCCCCCTCGCGATGTGGAGGGTGCGCGGGGGGTGTACGTTACGCCACTGGCTCTGTCCCCCATACATAACGAACTAAATATCTCTCTTTATACACACATGTGTAAAGAGATGTGTGTATGTGTTCACGCGCGCTTATTTATGCTTACATTTTTTTAATTTTTATATTATTTAGAGTTATTTTAGCATCATTTGTTAAAAAAATATTTGTAACAACAATTTGCTGATGAAAATTAAAGTTACAGTTAAACGCTTTCAATAAGATAGGAGGAGGAAAAAAAATAGAATTAGCCAACACTTCTTTAAGAGAACTTTGCATCAACTAATTTAGGAAGCAATCTGTTTTCATAAAAAAAAAAATCAACACATTTTAAAGAAATCATTTCAATGGCCTGCTTACCAACGACTTTTCTTTCCCTCGCTTCAATTTCGTCTTCATTAAAAAATGTGTAATGTTTTTTCTTTTACTTTAAGAAACTATTTAAAAATAATAACCTTTAATTTTTTTTTTGTTCCTTTTTTTCAGACTTTTTAAAGTTTGTTTGCATAATTAGCAGATGATTTAAGATATGTTAAGATATATTTATGTAACAGGATATACTAGAGTATGCTAAGGTATTATGAATATCTAAATCAAATAGTATTCTTTATTATAAAAGGTGATGCTGTGGCACAAAATTGCTTCAGCAATTTTCAGCATTTTTATCAATTACACCAAACATCGATTGATTGCTTGTTTATCAACTTCATGTTAGACATAGCAGGAGGGCTATTGGCAATAGACCTTATAATTTTGAACCACGGTCAAATGACGAGGATGGCACCTACTACTTTGCGGAAGACCATTTGGAATAACGGGGGTTATTACAAATTAAATAGTTCAAGCTTAAGAAATCTCGTCATGACCTGATGCATAAGTTAGGAGAATGAGGTAATCGACAGTCTAACCCACACAGCAGGGGCGGCTCTAGGGCCGGACAAACCGGACCCCTTTCAGGGGCGGCATTTGGACCGAATTTGAAAATACTTTTTGATATATTTTAAGGAAAATTGGGAATTGGGCATTTCATTTAATGTATCATATTTCCTTATTTTATAATCTATATGTGTTTATTGTCAGTTTTTTTAATGTTGTAATCTGAAGAATTCGAGGCGGAAATGTACATTAAATTGTGAAATTTGATGTTTTCACAACTTTTTCTAGTCAAAAAAGAGAGCCCAATTGATATTCCTAAACTTATTTCAACTTTATAATTTGCACCAAATCTTGTTATTGCATTAAGAGCTTCGCTTTTTTTGCCAATAAGTGCAATAAGAAGTGTTTTTCAAAATTAAAACTAATAAAAAATTTCTTAGAATCCACAATTTTCTTCTTTAAGATAGATTAAATGGTTTTGCTTTATTGTCTACCGAATATGAATTAACTAAACAAACTGATTTTAAAAAATTGATTAAAAAGTTTTCAGAATTAAAATTTAGAAAAAAAAAATGTAGTTTTTTGTTTGTTTGTTTTGCTTTATTTTTGAGTTTTAGTTATTTTATTGTGATGCCTTTTGTTCGTAAGAATAATTCTTTAAATGTGTGTATCTATATGACACATAGATATGTGTGTGTATCATACACAATTTATCTTTTTGAAAAATAATTTTTTTACTTTGGGGAAATGGGCGGCATTTTCCATTCTTGTCCGGGGCGGCAAAACTGCTAGAGCCGGCCCTGAACCCAGGGATACTCAACTTTTTTTCTGCTGGGCCGCATATATATGTCTGCTATTTCACGGTGGGCCGCATACATATATTGGCAATTACATGCCGCATCACTAGGATAAGGAGGTGGGGGGGGGGGTAATGTGGAAAATTGATCAAAAATTTTAACTCCTGTTTTGCTTTTTTTTAATTATTATTTTTAGATTTTTTTATTTTTATCACTAACACTGAATTAAAAGCATTTAAGAAACACTCCTTCACAATTTCTGCATCAGTAGAAGGTTTCATATGTGATTACCAATAAAAAAACACATTTCTGTCTTTGTTACCGCTGTGACATTGCCGCTGACAAAACACTTTGTTGCTGTTGCAAAGATTATTCAAGAAAGCCTATTTATATTACCTCTTGAAGGAAATCTCTGAGGAAAAGTGTCATTGAATTATTCGTGTTTATTGGTATTTTTGAAATACAGCACTTTCGTGACAAATCAAACAATTACTGATCCATGTTTGCTTTTCACTACAAATTAGTCAACCTCCCAATCGTCTTGAAACGATATATTTTCTCAGATATTTTTCGCTTGCAAGTTATTGTGGCGTCATGGAACTCGGTAGCGTATTGGGACGCCAGGCTAATCATTAATAAATACTTTTATTTGTGATCAAAAATTGATTTATTTCATTTTTTAACATTTAGAAGATCACTGGGAAGAGAAAAAGTCAATTGCATTGGTGTCTACTCCTCGTGTCTTCTTTATTCGTCCGTCGGATACCGTCTCAGGAGTCGATCTCGGCGTTCATCTCGGGAGTCCCTCTCTCTTTCACTGGGTCGACCCTTTTAAACTCCAGGGTGGGTCCACTCCACGCCCCTCATCAACCCCCATTGGCAGGCCTCAAGGTTTTGCACCCTGCACCTCGATCTCACTAGCCCGCCATTGGTGCAGGGATAACAAAGGCTCGGGTGCCTCTTAAAAGTTTCCGGCGACAAGGTATTGGCTGACATTTGGTTCTCGAACCATCTCGCCGCCTTTTCCTCTTTTGATGCCACCCGCCGTCGTCTGCCGAGGCGCCAGCCTTTCAAGACGGACAATCACTGCCTATGGACGAAAAATAATGCAGTGTTGCCCACCCCAAAGTGTTAACCAGTTACACCGGCACCGATAGTCCAGATGTCTGACAAAGCACAATGACGCCAAAGCCACGTGCTCTCCAGCTGTGGCATGAATCATGAATAGGGGCGATTTCTCCTTTGTGACTACGTCACATTATGAAAGATAGTTAAAGATAAGTTTCACCCATAAAACTGTCACTATACCACTGTTGTTTGATACCACTAACAATAACCTTACAAATAGAAAAAGAATATTAATTCACACTCGTGCGATATTGACAAAAAAAATTTTAATTGATATATTTGATTTCTTGACACCAAATTTTTAATATATTGTTCTTAAATAAGTGAATTTTGCAGAACATTAGGCACTGACCGGCCACTTAAAAAGGCTCGTTGGGCCGCAGGTTGAATATCGCTGGTCTAACTTAATGATGAATTTCATTTAACCGAAGCTCCGAGTTTTGAGAGACCCACGTATTGCTCAGGTGCAGGTACGGGTATTTTAGTGCTACATTGAATACTTAGTAAATAATGTGAATCGCCTTAATCTCAGGCTGGTTTCACACGAGGCAAATTTGTGCCAGTCAACTCGTTTCCTATTACCATTCCTCTAGTGTGAAGAGGGGAGAGAATTCCTTTCACACGTGGACACAAAGTTGCCTGAAAAGGGAATACTGGCCTCATCAGTACAATGAAGAAGCAATAATAATCTTTCTTCCTTTTTAATACATAAATATCCGCTTATGAAGAGGGTAGCTTCCACGATATCTTTTTAGTTGAGTCAATTAGTGGGAAAGAAGAACGTAGTTTTCGAGTGCTTGAGGGAGTGACACAACATAGAGTGGCAGTTGATCAGATATGAAGGGATTCATGTGAGAGATTTTTATTCAAAACTATATATATATATAGCCACCGATTGTGTGCTTCTTCTCTTAGGGGTGGTATAAGTTGACTTGTATGAAAGAGCACTTAAGGCGATATAATACGGCGATGATATACGTATAAGCGATATAATGAAGTAGGGGATTGAAATATCTTATACGTGTTCTGAAATGTGTGTTTTGTAAAACTGTGCATGGAATTAGCTCTAACATGTTTAGTACTTTTTCTAAGAAATTTCAAAATCAAAGTTAATGTTTTTTTGAGAATTTTTGGAAGTTTTAACTGTAAAAAAATTAATAAAAAATTAAAAAGCAGCAGCAGAAAAAAAAACCCATGCACAGTTTTATGTTGCATATTATAAGATACTTGAAAAAAAAAAACTTTGAAAGAAAAGAAGCGTTTTTGAAAAAGCCTTAAAAATTTAAAAAATGTTTAAAAAACTTCAAAAAGTTTAAATTTTATATTTTGCAACAAATTAAAAATTTTTTGTATGGAATTATTTTTTATATTAACCTTTATAAAATACAATTAAAACAAAATATCAAATATTAAAAATAAAAAATATTGTGAAGATGGTACCATATCGCCTGAACGTTTTCTATGTGCTGTAGTTAAATTGTTATATTTACCTTACGGTAAGGTTAATTTTATTTATTTATTTTTATTTCACTTCTTAATCTAAAACAGCCTTATGAACCCTGTACAAATCTATTTTAAGAAATACCTTTGCTTTTAATACCTCTTGGGTAAATCAGATTTCCAAGGATATTTGAAATTATATGCTATTCGAAATAAAGTAAGATATCATTGTCTCGCATGCTAAACATGCCATTATAAGACCGTTTTATGTAGGACATGTTTTGGAAGTTTTGGAAGCCAGGGATATCAGAATATTACCAAAACAAGAATCTGTAAATTAATGTAATTGAACTAAATAACATGACTATATATCTTTTTGTGTGTATTAAAAACCTTATTTTTTGTGCCATTTGGCTTCATTTTATTGATTTGTTCTTCCGAAACTTTACATACATCATAAAAGTACAACGACAAAAAGAATGACGCTTTAGATCTTAAAGCTGATTAAACAGAACCAAAAGTGTTCTCAGTTTTGCTTTGACGATCTTTAAAATATCCGACGTTGACAAAATACCAAACAACAATGACCTTCGGAATATTTTTCATGGATAAACATGCAATCTGAACAATTTCTACAGAAACTTCAGTCATCTAGTTCGAGATTGCTGTTGTTCGTCATTTTTAAAAGAACACAATACACCAATTTATGACCTGATCATGGTGATTTTTTTCTTAGCTTTATAGGAACTATTCCCCTCTATCTTAATGTTGAATTGTTCGAGGTAATCTCAATAAATTATTTCAAAATCTACGAGATGACAAACAAAAGTGAGGATTCATTGAACAAAAATGTGTTATTTTAAGAGATAACAAAATTACTCATGTCTTTAGAAAAGTGTTTTGAAATAATGAAAGGAAACATTTGAACAGTACTTGCTCTTTTCGAGAAGTGCCGGGAAATATCCCAGTCTCACGCACGGTATAAATTATTGTAGAAAATTGTATGTATTTTATTCAATGCGTGTATAATCATTGTTTTTATCTATTTTAACAATATTTTAAACCAAGCACGAATTTCAAAAATATTTACGGAATTAAACATCATATTAAAATCTGTAAATTTTTCTATATGGAACTGAGAGAGATAGAAAGAGCTTGAAATTTGTGCAGAAGTTGGAAACTTTTTATAAGAAGAAAAAAATAATTTTAATATGTTATTTTAAAGAGAATTTGTGTGTGGTATTTATAGTATTTTTAAAGGAATTGAATCTGTGGTGAAGAATTTAAGATTTACATATTTTCTTAACTTGATTTATTGATTTCTGTTGAAGATGAAATTTTACGAGTAAAAAACATATCCAAATAATTGAAGTGCCACTTTTTTATGTAAATAATTATAATAATTTAAATCATTTTAGGGTTTTAAACATTTTAGTTCAGTGTTTCCCAAACATACTATGCCCATGGACACCTTTTTATATTAAAAATTTGGCCATGATCCCTCCCCAGGTCAGTGATATTTAACCTGCGACCCACCAGACTTTTCTAAATGGCCCAGTCCTAGTCCATTGCACTAAGAAATTCAGTTTTTTTTTAACAATGTACTAAAAATTTTGCGGGAAATTCTATCAATCAAGCAATGAAATCTATCTTTGTGTTATCAATTTTTTTTATATTAGAACATAAACAAGAGGCTTGGTCATAGATGAAAGGAAATCGATACTACCCCATAATTCATTAAAATATGCATAAAAGTAAATATTTGTTTGTGTGTTTAATAGAAAGGGTAATATATAGTATTAAAGTAAAAGTAAAAAAAAATGACTTTTAATATTTTGATTAATTTTGCTTTGTCCAATGTTGATTTGATCTTAATGTAACCCCTCTCCCATTAACCTCATGGTATGACCCGCGTGAAATACCTGTCATATGTATGTGCTCGGCGGGAAAAAAGGTTGAGTACTACCCCAGGTGAAATAACCATACTCAAATGCATAGTAGAAAGATTATAAATTTAACTTTGATGTCCGAAATGGCAAATGTTGATGTAGGAATAAAGTACTAATAAAACATTGTGATATCTGAAAATGTATTTAGTCGCATTGTAAATGTTACATTAAACTGTAGAAAAACATATTTTTTTTTCAATGATATTGTTGCTGTTGTTTTCGTATTCAAGGATTTGGCAAAGAAAAATAGTATAAGAACACTAGATTTCACCGAAGGTAGCAACGATCACGGCTGCCAATTCCAGAGCATCCTGTCTATAGAGGATCTCCAGCATTGGGACCATGATGGAATTAAACCGAGCTTTAGTGCTCTTGGGATGAAAGTTGGGCACTCGGAAGATATGTTTTGGTGTGAGCGGTTGGATTTCTGGGCAGCTTTTACACAATATACAAGATCTTGCTTCATCAGCGGGAATTTCCAAGCCCTTGTAGTGATGAGTTCTCAGTCTTGTGATAGAGGATGTTAGAATTAATTGAAAAGCTTTCTCAAGAGAGCCTGGCGGTTGCTAACACCGACGGTTTCTCAGACAAATCGCTCAACAAAGGCGGAGGTGGTATTCTCCTTCCTCCAGAAGGTAGGATTATCTTAATGAGATAATTAGTTTCGTACAATACACAGAAAAGTTCTACTTACTGCTCAAAACTAAGTAAAATTTGTTGCATTCACTTTATATATCAGTATGGAGCACAAAGCAAAATTAAACCTTCTGGGGCAGCTCTAGGGCCGGACCCCTTCCCGGAACGGCTAATTTTTAGGGTGGCATTTAGATCAAATTTGGGGGGGGGGAGGAGTTTATGTTACAAAGAATTTGATGTATTTCCTGAAATATCGTGGACAAGCTCTACTTTGTAAACAACAACATTGGGTGAAACCGAATGATTTGCAATCCTACTTCCAGTGTAATGTGTTAATATATGGGAAAACATCGAAATTCAACTGAGTTTTTCAAATTTTTAATGCAAGTTTTTGAAACTTTTTGAACAATATGGATAGAAGCAGAGGCGGATTAAGCGGGTGGTGGACCTGGTGGCCGCCAGGGGCTCCTTAGCTTGATGGGTTCTATTTATAAATTTAACGTGCAACAAAAAGATCTTGAACCGATATTGCAACCCCGATGATTTCCTCGTATTTGAGTCGTGTAGCAGCCCTAGCTATCTTTTCACCGTATACCAGTAATATTGCAATCTGTACAAATTTTTCACATGCATTTTTTTCGCCCAAATTTTATTTTGAATAAATTAATACTGTTCAAATCAAACAAGTTTGTTTTCAGTTCATAGGCGTGCTTAATAATTCTCGGGCACATTTTACACTGATGGAAAAAAATTCCAACACCAAGGAAAAAATTTTGTCGACTAATAAAGCTTCGGCAATAAAAATCGGTTACCTATGCAAATACATAGGTAACATATTTAATTGATTAAAGTTTCAAAATCACAGGTTAATGTAAACGCGAGTAGAGCCCTTTAAAATGTGAAATGATGATACATTAAAAACCGGTGTAACCATCACAATTTTAAATGCAAGCATGCACACGTGAATGTCATGTGTCGTACTGGTGCCGGAAATCAGTTTGTAGGATGGAATTGCATTCCTGTTGCTCTTGGCCGGAAAATATAAGGTTATTTAATTCTGGTTGTGGATGGGAAGCTGACATTGCCGTCCAATGATGTCCCATTCGTTACCGATTGGAGAAAGAGCTTTTGATCTAGCAGGCCAACGTAACATGTTGACACCATATATAGACTGTTGGATGACAACAGGGACGAGGGAGAACGTTATTCTGTTGGAAAACACCCCTTGAATGATGTTTATAAATCGCAGTGCAAAAGTTTGAACCGCCAAACAGACGGACTACTTTGCAGTCAGGGTGTGTGAATTAACTTCGAGAGTGCTCCCTCAATCAAAGGAAATTGCACATGCTAGACCATAACTGTATGTGCAGGCCCAGTGTATCTAGGTGAAAGAAAGATTGTTTGCTGGCGCTGACATGGCCTTCTTCTAATTAATATACAGCCATCACTGCAGTGGCGTAACGTACACTCCTCAACTCTCGCATTGTGAATCTGGGCCAGGATTCTAAGGTTTCATAGCCTGATTGACATCAAGTACGACTTGGGGTCCCTAACCTGACTTTGCAGGGGGTCCTTAATATTCTCCGTTACGCCGCTGCATCTCTGGCACCAAGACAGAAACAGCTTTGATCAGAGAACACAACTACATCGCCACTCCACTCTCCAATGATCTCTAGCGTGACATCACTGAAGTCACAGATGCCAATGATGTAGGGCAAACGGTGTGAACGCAACAGGGCATCTGGCTGGAAGCTATTTCTCAAACGATTGTTTTCTTACAGTTTACTGTGTCACTCTGGTGCCAAAAAAACTGTAATTTCTGCTGTGGATGCACTACGTTCCCAGCCATGTGGTGAATACTGTGATCTTCTCTGTCAGCGCTGAGACCCGTGCATGATTCAGCTATAGTTTTCTTGAGGTAGTGCCTTCTCTGTACCACTGCTGCCAAAAATCAAGCACACAGTGGATACATTCCTTCCACGTCTTTCTGTAATATCGTGGAAAGAAATTCTACCTTTATTAGCTTTATTATACAACCTCGTGTCCAAACTCAGCGAGCTGTTGATAATGGGTTATTCATCGTCTTAAAGTCATTTTGGACTAACATCAACTCAATACGTCAAATTTCAACGATAAATAACACTCACAAATTTCATAGTGCATATTTAAACTACACTTGATTCACATCCTCTATATGGTGCAACTAGCGCCACAGTTATGCGCATAGCGAAAAATTAGAATCAAAGGTTTCTTTCGGATGTATAAACAAACCTACCAAATTTCGTTGACATAGTATAAATCTTTCTTTGAGAAGGGATTTTTATTTCCTTCAGTGTATTTTACTAATGAAATCAAATGAAATCACATAATGAAAGATATTTCTAGTTCAAAAAGCAAACTACTTAAAATTAGTTGAAGTTAGGTCTTAATACCAAAATAAAGATAAACCTTAATAGCAAGATCAAAGCTGTCTTGGCTGAAATCCATGATACGAATGAGGAAAGATAAATACCACAATACTAGAGGCGATTAGAAACAGATGGAAAAATATCAAACTTCCACAATGACCATGATTGGGAATACCATACCCCAGAGAATAAATGCTAATAGCGAATCATTGGAATAAGTTGAGTGTGAATATATATATATAATTAATAAAGGATCTCTAGCTTACTAAAATCTCTAGAAAATTATATTCAAAGTTTCAGAAATGAATTTGGAAAAATAACAAGGTGATAACTGATTTACCAGGACTCTCGTTTGAAGAGAAAGCTGAGAAAGCTCGAGGGCAGTAAAAGGAAAAAAATATTTTTGGTAAAAGTAAAGAAGTTGGTTACGAATTTTTGAAAGAAAGGAAAATTTCATAGGATTTCATTTTATGTTATATGCAATAGGACAAGAGCAGAACTGTCTTGAAGAGCTGAGATTTATCAAACTGTTATAGAATACTTTATTGTATTTTTGACGAGAAATTATGACCTGAAATATTAGAAAGAAAGCTACACAAAAATTAAAGGAAGCTTACAAAGACGTTATTGAATCTTTTAATTTTGACGATATGAATTGGGGCAAGAAAAGAGAGGAAGGATGTAATGAAACCCCCCCACTAAAAATTTATTGAATTGCAAGAAAAATCCTAATGTAGAAATATTTTTGAAAATATTTTTAACAATACCGTCATCGAATGCATCAGGGGAAAGATTTTTTCAGTTTTAAAACGTGTTAAAAATAATTTAAGAAGTACTCTGGGAGAAAAGATAAATTGAACAACATGGTCATATTATATACAGAACAAAATGTTCTAGACAAAAATAGATATGGCAAAAATAATTGATGAATTTGCAGAAGAGAAATCAAGTTGTATAGCAAACCTGTGAGCTCTTTAGTAAGGTTTTTAATTTTTTTACATACAGCTCAGATTTTTTTTTTTTTTTTTTAGCCGTTGAGTTTTTTTATTATCAGTACATTTTACTTTAAGAATTTAAAAGTAAGCAACTTTTTTCACTATTTTAGTTTTTCGACTCTTGACCCCATGGCCTCAAACCTTTTACCGCCAGGGGCCTCCAACTACCTTAATCCGCCTCTGGATAGAAGGTGATGTGTAGATTTCAGATTCAGGATTTTATGTTATTTATTTCAGTATCTTTTCCAAAACACCTTGTTAATTTTTTTTTAGCTCAAAGCAATGGTGATATTGATATAACTGAAAGAAGAAATCGGTACTAATGACTGCAATGCCCCATAGTTATCTTTACGGCAGAACTTCTCCATTGGGTGGGAATTTGGTATTTCATTTAACATATCTTATTTCATTATTTTGTACTCTGTATGTTTAAAGTCAATTTTCTTTACATTGAAACTTGAAGGGTTCGAGGCGGGAGTATGTGTTAAATTATGAAATTTGATATGTTTACACATCTTTCACAAGTAACTTTCTCCCCATCCAGGAATGGGGCAACAAAAGATATTTCTTTCACCCATACGATGTCCGGTGCCAGCATTTCTAAAGTGGACAAAGGTAATAAGAGTTTTTAGTTGATAAAGAGCCACAGGAGATGTTTTATTTTAGTTTTGAGTGTAGTTACTATAAGTTAAAATATATCCCCACCGATAGGATTGATTGGCAGTCTGCCAATCATATCACTGGGAGGCTCAGCCCATCCAGTGAAACCTATCGAATGGGCCAATCGTTTCAAGGCGCACGGACTTCGTCCGCTCGCTATCTTTAGCAGGCGTAATGCCATTGCCCATTAATTATCCACTTAACTTCAATACTTATTTCTTATGTTAATTTATGCAACTCTAATTTCGGTAACTTAAATTTATAAATTCTGATGTGGAGGTACACCCCCTCGGGGGTAGGAACTCCGTAACTCTACACGCCTCTTGCCTCTTGCCATAAGTTAAAATAAAACACTTGTGATACCCACCATCAGTAGGCTTTTTTTCGAAGAGCCTACTGAAATGAGTTATTCCTTAGCTCACATTTTACTCGTTTGAAATCATAACTGCTAGTTATGGGCTTAATTTCGAATTATTTTGTATTTTCAAGACAATATATATATATATATATATATGTATATATATATAACAATTTTTTGCTTTGCAGAGAGGGGTGGCATTTTCAATTTGTGTCCTCTTGTCTGGGGTGGCAAAACTGCTAGAGCCGGTCGTGAAACCTTGTTTAGATGTACGTCTGTTTTATACTGCCATATTTATACAAGCTTTTGCATGTAGCGGCGAGATTTCGTTCCTACATACGCTCGCATAGACGGCTGCTCGAGTTCCACGGTGTAAATCTGGTCATTACTTGTACTTCATGTACTAAGAAAATTTATTTTAAATAAATTTTATATTTTATATTTTTTAGCATGTAAAAATCATTATTGTTACATTTTAACTTTCATATAATAATGGAAATGGATTATAAATATTTTGCTTTATATCAACCTTTTCGCGGACACTCTGTGTTGTCCACGCACTCCGAAATTAATTTTAATTTTCCATGGATCCCCTCAGCAGAAGCAAGGATCCCCAAGAGTCCATAAAAATCACTACTATTTCGGGAATCTATGTTTTAGACAGTGGCGAAACGTATACTCACATGATTCAAATGGGCCCAAAGCCTGACTGACGCCAAGTAAGTAGCCTTTTTAAATCCGGCTTGGAGTCCAAAACCTGACTTTACAGGGGGGGGGGGGCCCTAATATTCTTCATTACGCCACTGGTTTTAGATACTTATTTTAATCATACTACTTTTTGAAAATATATACTTTTTATTTGGAGAATTCGAATCTTTAGACATATTTCAAAAATACTAACAAAAGAAGAAATTATTCTGTAATTTTTTTAAAAGAACATTGTTGTTGATATTATTTGATTTGATTAAAATGAGATAACTATTTTCAGGAGGGAAAAGTACTATGAACAACAAAAGTTGTGATTGGCAGTTATAACAATTTAGGTAAAAAATTTTACTGTAAAATGCTATATTGAATATTTCTACTATAAGTATAAACCCAATATAGACTGTTAAATATATAAATTTATTAATTATACTTATATGTATAGTTCTAACATTTGCTACATACCAAACATGATGAAATATTTAAAACTTGATCAGAAAGAAAAGAAGGAATTTATTCAAATACCAGCCATGAAAATAAAAAATAACGTATATATACATTGCATTTGACAAAATCTTTTATTGCTCTATCAATAATCTGCCATTTACTCTAAATAAGTATGTCAATTCGCGTTATCATTAAATGATCAATTGGACTAATCTATAAAACAACTAATTGTCGTATACAGCGAAAGACCATTATCTACAGGTCTGTTATCCAATCTTCAGAACCTTGCTTCAGGGTGTATGTGAATTAAATGAAAACAGTAGGAAGAAGGCAATAACGCTTAGGGATAAGAGGATTCATTAAGTTGTGTAAGAGCTCCAAAATACATTTGTTGTATAATTACAGAATAGAATGAGATGTCAGATTAACCTAAAGCAATTTATTGTACATTTTTAGCGATGCGGGAGGCCTTCCAAATGAGACTAATAGAAAAGATTGCCTTTCATCGAATTGTATGGACAAAACAAGTTTCCAGATTGAGGTAGTCGTTGTCAAGGGTATATTTCGATAGCGAATGCATTTGTTTATAGAATGTAAGCATTGGCGTACGGAGAATATTAAGGCTTCATGCAAAAAGTCAGGTTTTGCCTTTAATATTTTGAAAATTGCTTAAATATGTGCGGCGGTAGTCAGGCCCTGGGCCCCTTCGCAATGTGGGAGTATACGTTACGCTACTAAATGCATGAATTATTGTCTGATTTTTTTAAAAAAAAATCTGAATAAAATACAGATTTAAATATTAGTCTCAGATGAAAAGTTAAATCGTCTGAAGGTATAATACTTTTCATGAACTATAAAACAAGAATAAAATGATTTAAATAACAATTTAAAAGCTGTCAAATTTAAGAAATACTGTTAAATTTTTCGAATTCTTCTCAAAATAAAAATTTAAACATTCTTATATTGATATTTTAAATTATGTAGTCTTTAAAAAAAAAAAAAAAAAATAACGCATAATACGATAATTATCTTTAGATGCAGTAGAAAATAATTGATTGAAAATGTATAAATATGTAATATCGTAGTTAAAACCAAATGAGAGAAATAAAACCAGTTATAGCCTCAAACTCAGATACTAGAAACAAATGGAGCGTGAAATGGGCAGCTGAGAAAGAGGATAGAGTGAAGAGTTGTTTTCCATAAAAGTTATGAATTATAGAGTGTTTAAATAAAGTTTATTATTTTTAGCTGGACATCTTCAATTCTTTAGACATTACTGTCTTATCAATTATCGAAAGCGCCGCGAAGGAATTCAGATGTATTACTCCAAAAGTATTATAAGTTAGTTAACATTACGAAATTTAATCTATTGTTCCTGTTGCCAGATATTTGAATGCCGCTCTATTCAAGTAGAGAGTTTTTAAAAAATACAAATAAGTTAAGTTCACAGATAAAGTAAATGAAAATAGAATCATGTGAAAATAAAATATTTTTACATACATATGTAAGTAACAATAATAATACGGAAATTCAGGAATTAACTTCAAATTATAATCGAACAGGTACGATTTCCTACTCTGCTTGACCAGTGAACTAAAATTACGTGCAATGAATTTTTACATTGAAAAATATTTAAAATTATCTAATTATTATTATTGAGTAAATGTGAATCTTAATTAGGTTTTTTGGCGGAAGAGTTCATTTTGACCAAGCTGCGACAAACATTTGCTTAAAACATTATTAGTAGCATTAAATTGCTGATAATTTTAATTACCGTAAAATCCAACGTATAGCGCTTACTTTCAACACCAAAAATAAGACCGAAATTTACGGATGCGTGTATAAAAATGATAGCTTTAAAAATAAAATAAAAAGAGATGATCATAAACATAATTAGACTTCTTCATAGATCGAAATACCATTTATTTTGAAGATAGGACCTATTTTATGAACTTAAAAGAGTTGAAATTCTAGAAGTATACTATTTTTCAAAAGCCTGGGATAATACCTCGAATAAATGACTTAAAAACATAAGAGCATTGCATACGTATATTTGAGGTTTCTTCGTAAAAAAAAAAGTGCGCGTGACATTATATAACTCATTCTAGTTGCTGCGGAAAATTACTATAAGAGTTGTAAAGTATAAAATTAAGAAACTATTTTACTCACAGAAAATTTACTCTACTAATTTAAATCTAGTGACTTAGTGATAAATTGTGGATTAAGTAAAGTGCTTAGTAAAAAATTATATGAACATTTGATCTCAGGTTTAAAAGCTATATCTTGAAGAAAATGTATTTTGTAATAAAAGTAATCAACATTATCATAAGCAATTGTTCTTAGTTGCATAGCAGATAATTAAATAGAGCTGAAACGCATTACAATTGAGTATCCGGATGATGCATAAATCAGACGACAATCCAATATTAAGGTATAATTCCCATGCAAAATGTGGTTTTCCTTCGAACCACGTGGATTTTAACCAATGTCTCGCAGATGGATTCTCGACCAGCATGAGCAAATGTCCCCGTTGCAGAGAACACGTGCAGTTAGACCAGAGGTTCCCAAACTTTTTTGTCTTATAGACCCCTTGCCATATTTTTCGGTTTCGAATCGACCCCTGCTTACCTAATATAGATTTTTTGCAAACTTATTAACTTAAATATCTTTTTGACAGCTGGTACTACTATTTACTCTAAAAGCATTAAATTTTTCTAACTATAGTGAAGAGAGTAGAGTTTTTAAGAAGCGCATGTTAATGAACAAAATTAAAATAAATTAATTTAATATATAAAACTGTTACACAAAATAATTGAACAACAAACAAATGAATTTAATGAGAAAAATGAATCTGGTGCTTCAATAACAAATTTTCAATATTTAATATCAATCTAGTCAGGTCTAACCTTAAATCTCCTTTGTTAATAACTGTCCAGTTCCCCCTTCCCTTTCTTTTCCTTTTAGATTGGTAACTTGCTGAAACTCCCACGCACCAGGAAAAGCAATTAAAACTTTCTCGCGGTATTCCATAATTCGCAACAAAAAAAAAGCCAAAATTGCCGACATCCATTTCTAAACTTTATTTTACGATCGTTAGAGCCTATTCTGAGCAGTTCCTATTGTAATAGGACATTTTTTTCATTGTCACTATATGAATTCATTGTCTAGTGTGGTATAAATATAAAAAAAAGCAATCTCACACAAACCTAATTTTAAAATCTGAGTAAAGGACATTTAGATATTGAACGTAGGTTAAAATGTCCTGACAGACTGTCTGTGACAAATTGAGAAAATTTGCGACGTCCAATATTATACTTCTTTAATTTAATTCTGGAATGAAATGGTCCTTGTCTTAAATACTGTCACCTTGTAACCACAAATTAACCTCACTAAATTTAGAAAATAAATCAGTTAAATTGTAAAATTTGGTTTCTCCACTAAATCAATTTTTTTTAAAGATTAAAGTCACGATCTGGTTTAATCAGAGCCACTATTATAGACCCCCATTTACATCTTATGGACCCCCAAATTATTTTTTCACTGGCGTGGACCCCTTGCAGGTCGTCATATAGACCACTTTGGGAATCACTGAGTTAGACTAAAGGAAACAAAGTGGTCAAATCGCATGATCGCATCATGTTTGGATCGAAATTGTAGAGACGAATCAGCTTATCAAAACAATTTATTAAAGTGAGATATACTTGAATGCTATTACAATTGTTCTGCAATTGGGTACTCAGTTTAAAAGTCTCTTTCACTGTAAAGTTCAGCTCGTCTAAAGCATACTCATTATCATGAGTATCTCGTGAAGTTTTGCCCGACACGTTTTTATCTGCAATAACGTTTTTATCTGCACAGTCCTTTTGACTTTCGCTTTCCGACTTAATCGCGGGTGCAAACGCAGTTTGTTTTTCGCTCTGTGCGCTACTGAGGCCTCTCACGGTTCTCCCCACAAATTCTCGGGCCGTGCTTTTTAAAGCCTTGGTTTCTCTCGGGCTTCTTTCGGCTCTTCTTTCATTCCTTGTCCGTCGGCTCCTCAAAGCGTGAGATCTTTTCCGGCGCATAATGTGGGGCTCTCCTCCCCAGACACGCTGCTGTCCGAGATGAATGGGAAACGGAAATCCACTCAGGTCGGGTGATATGTCCGCTCTCGGATTCTAAGGGATGGTTGTGGGAACAGGGGTCAGAATTCTTGACCACCCATTTAGGCCACTTTTCCCCAGCAATTAGGGAAAGGAAAACGGGTACATCACATAATGATGCTACTATTCGATGGTGTTGGCAGGAATGGCTGGTCAATAGCTGTACAGAGCGTCCAGAAGCTAGAGATCGACCGAGAGTGACGACAGAAAGAGAGAACAGAATTACCCTCTGATCGACGAATGTAGTCCCTGGTGTGTCCCTTTCAACGATCCGATGTATAACTAGGACCCCAATAACTAGAATAACAATCAATAGGTGATTCAGTGAATGGGTGCTGATGTTATGGACGCCATTGTGCCAACTGCCCCGCATTGTTGCACAAAGCACAGAAACATTTGCAATGGTGCCAGGTGCATTCAGTCCGGAATCTTACAGACTGAAGTAGAACTGTTTTCAATGATGAGTACCACTTCGATTTGAACCCTGATGCCCAACAAAGAAGTGTCTGAAGTGGTAGGATACTCACCTGTCTGTCATCACACAGCCCGACATACAAAAGTTATTGTATGGGGGGAGGGCAATTTATTTGATAATTGGACCTCTTTGGTTGTCCTCCGTGACACCCTTACAGCACGGTTCAGCAGAATAATATCCAGATGCACACGACACACCTTTCTATTAATTGTTTTCATGTTTTTCCAAGATTTTTCAAGCCAAAAAATTGTCAGATCTCTCCCCAATAGAGCACGTTTGAGCTGTGATGAGTATATGTCTCCAACCATCCCTAGAGATCACGTTGACCTAACTCTCCAATTGAAACATATAGGGTAAGCAATTATATGGCAGGAGATTTACCAACTTTATGAGACTGCTAATAACTTTCCCCTTGTTGATCCCGCTATAGGTTCACACATCAATTCATCAACGAAGAATTCATCACAACCAGGCATATAAGTACTCAATTCATCTTCAGTGGCGAAATATTTTATTAAGTTTTTAGAAGCCACACAGCACACACAATTAAAACCAATATAAAAAATACTATTATCAAAAATTAAAATATTTGCACGCCATTTTTATATCTGAAGCTACAGGGTGTAGCCGACATCGCTTTCTCCGCCATTGTGGTTCTTTCTCCTTCCTCTCCATTCCGATGGCGCGCCACCTATATAGTTTTGTTTTGGTCCGGCGAATCTTACACTGCTCAGCCGGAAAGCAGCTTGCATAAGAGTCGTAAGTGGTCCAATGCATTATTGATTTGTTTTTATCTTGTAGTTGTACTTCCCGAATAAAACCTTTAATTCCTATAATAATGTTAGTGTTTTGTTTTTAATACATGTACATCACATCAACAGACTTTCCTTCTATTCAGATTATGGCTTTTTGAAGCGTTACTTTTTATGTTGTAGAGTATAAACAGAATGTTGATGCAGAATGACAACTTTCTATTACATCCATAGAATAAATGTATTAGAATTGCCACAGTACCCTGAGGCAGTACTTAAACTAAATGTAGTGTAGACTATTGTGACAGCTTTGCCTTTGACTTTGTCCTAAAGAGTTTATAACAAATCAATAAGCCTCGTTTACGAGTGTATTTACAAAATTCTTTGCAAAGTTTGGCATAAAAGTTGTAAAAAGTTTAAGTTATAATCCTCAAAGTAATTCATTTAAATGATTCTACAGAATATTAAAATCAATCTTAACAGTTACAATATTGAAACTTCTCTCGAATAAAAAAGTTAATCACTAGCCTCCACGTTTCACTCAAAGAATTATTGCTCATAAAGGGACCGATTTTACTCACTGAATTTGTTACAAGGAAAAAACTTAAGAACACTTACAAACTTCTGTATAACAAACGATTAGAATCCAGAGCAACGGACAAGCTTGGTCGTACAATACACTTTTCAATATGTAAAACGATTTAAAGGATGTCAAGATTTGTCCAATGAAAACAAGATATCAATCATTGGCCTGGCCAAGTAATTTTAGAGCGTTTTTCACATGTTGTATTTTACAACAATGCAACTAATAAACTTTTTACTAACAAAAAGGAGTACTATACTTAAAAAAAAAATTTTTAATTTAAAAAGAAATTAAATTTTTTTTATTAAAATTATTAAATTTAAATATGATTTGGCTCATCTAGGGCACAAATGCGACCAAATGCCGAAAACCCGAGGTCAATCGGTTGCTTATTGGCTGAGAAAAAGGTACTATAATACATGGAACGAAGACGAGGACGAAATTTGCGTCCTAATAGCGCTTTTTTTACACTACGAGAAAAACGCGCTAAAAAATGGAAGTAACAAAATAATGAAGAGAGAGATGTTATGACAGGAACACTGTTGAACTTGATTTCTTGGGAAATGATATAATATTGATGCTCATGACTAACTGTCGAATTAAGTTCACAGTTCAAAGAAAAGCTCAGAAAAAAATTAAGAAAAAAGATTAGGAAAATAAATTAGATCATAATCTTTGACAATAACGAAGAAACTAATCAAGAGTCTTTCATACAAATATGTCGAAGCTTTAGTACTAAAGAGCCGGATTAATCAATGTCATTGGCAGTAAGAAAGATAAAAACGAGTTAAAAGAAAAACTTCCTAGCATTGATTTCAATCCAAATCTTTTTTGACTTTAATGAAATTACAGATCACGTTCACACCCATAGTTATAGACGGAATAATCAATGAATAATTCAATAAAATGAAATTCTGTGCTACTACACAGTAAAATAATTTTCTATAAGCCATGAAGGGCACAGAATAAGAAGAACACAGATTTGCCCATTAGCAAATAAAGGACAACGGGTTTTTGATACCGTTGCAGTTGCCAAATATATCCATCTTTTTGATTATTACCAGATTCCTTTGACTTCGAAATCTGAGAGACTAGCAATTTTTATGATTCGCTTTGGAGCATTTTGGTTTTACGACTGCCATTTCGATATAGAGCACATTATTTTACTCAATGAATGTGAAAGGTTTAGTTTTAGATAATGTAGCTATCCTTCCTAAAAACTTGAATCATCATTTTAACAATATCGATAAAGTTCTTGAAAGGATATTTAACGTACATCTAACAATCAAACCTGCAAAAATGCAAATTCGTTCAAGATAGAGCTAAAACATTTTGGTCATGTCGTAGGATTAGGAAAGCTTCCATCTGCTCAAATAAATATTAAAAAAAGAATTTTATTTTTCAATTCCACAGACTAAAACTCACGCGTAGCACTTTTTGGGATTAAAGGATGTTCTAGGCATTACAGTTCAATGCTCTTTAGCAGCTCTATCAATACTTAACTATTTAAAAGAATTTCAAGGATGACATACACTGTATGGATTTCTGATTATCAAAGACAATAAAAAAAAACAGTCAGTTAAAACTCACAGTTCCATATGTTCCCAATTTTGACAAACAATTCACATTTTTCAAACACCAACCACCTCTCTGAACTCTTGCAGGAATTATCTACAGAAATGAAAAGAGGAAAAGTATCCATTTCTATATTTTAGTAAAAACAAAAAAAATTCTGATTCTGAAAAGTTATAGCACAATAGAAAAGCATTGCCCAGCGATCGTATATTCTGCAAAGGAGCTAAAATGTTACTTTAATGAACAACAAAAACTTAATATCCAAATTAACAATAATCCATTCTTGTAACTGAAATCAATCCAGGAACAAACTCACATATTATTTCACGATCTTTCGCATTGTACAAACATTCTATTTTGAAGTCAAATTTAAAGTTTATTTATATATAGTAGGATAAAAAAAAGATTTTACTATTAACCTTCCTGATGAGTGTTATTACCTACGTTTTGGAAATTTATTAATTTTGTCTTCCATTTACTGCGAATATAAGATTAATTCAATTGAAAGTTATACTTTTGAGATTTGTAATAATAGATACAAAATAAAAAGTTAGAAGTGCAGAAATACGTTGTGTGTATATTTAGAATACTAATGCAAACACAAATATTGAATGAAGTAATATAGTTTGAGTTAATACCAAAAAATTATTGTTGACAATGTAAATGTAGAAGATTATGTAGATTAGAATAGGACACACAATATGGAGAATAATTTATTTTAATTTTGCACAGATTATGAAGTGTATAATTTTGACCAAAAGTAAATCGTAGAGTGTTTTCTTCTGTAAGCTTTAGTTTTTTGATATATCCAAGATATATATCAAAGAGTTCTTAAGTATCAAAAACTTTTAAAACACCAAAACTAAAACTTCTAGTACAAAAAAATTCTTCTGAAAATTTTATCTCGTTTATTTTAGGAATATTCCAAAGAGAAAAGAATTTTTTTTTTCGCCAGTAAAAGTTTTCTCCGGAAAAAGAAGTTTGTAGTGAACAAAACATCAAGTAAAATAGGAAAGGACTTGTTATAACTTGAACCTCAGATCAAGGAACAGAAAATGCATCAGTTAGAAAAGAAAAGCGACCGGGTACGAGGCTAGCAAAAGGAAATTTCAAAATAGTTTTGTAGTAAAGTGATGAAGTATAAAATTGTATTGTATTTCTCTTGTTAAATTTTTCTGTGATTCCTTGAATTTCCTGAATTGAATATTCTGAACAAATATAAGCATAGCATTTACCATATTGCCAAAAAAATGCGCCTGAAGTCAGTTAAATATGATAAACAATCACAAAAAATTATGCATTAAAAAGTTTTTTTTTCTTTCTCCACCATCTCAAAAACGGAGACCAGACTCAATAATTTCCAATTTTAACATCTAACATTCAAAAATCCATAATTCTAATTACACCAAAATTCAATTCCAGAAAAATTTTCTTCATTTTTTTCACGATTAAACTTTTCAATATTCTTCAACAATTCATGTTCCTCTTTCAATTTTCACCTTGTCGAACAACTATTGATAAAGTTTTCTGGAATCTTTCCTGAATATTCTCACCAATAAGTCATTCTAATTCCCGAAATATTCTCGAAGCAGGTGAACTTGGAAGGAAAATATTCCGACCGAAATGGGAATAGTTTGGTGTTGTCATGGTTACTCTGATTGCATAATTTCCTTTTTGTATGTCTCTCGGCGAATAGTTCTGAAAATGGACTTGTTCCGGATTTCTCTCTTCGTTCCTTCTTGGATAATAATAACTGAGCATGAACTAAGTTAATTGATTGGCATTAGAAATAGTAAGAATATGTATGAGATGCTCTCTTTTCTGTTTGGGAACTCTATGATTGATGTGTGTCGTGTAAGTAATGCAATATATAAATAAAGGTTAATGTTAGTATTTTTTTCTCTTTTTTAAATAGATATTGAGAAGGAAAGGAAATTATATTTCTCTTTTTATTTTAAAAGATTTTCTGAGATTTATTTTCTTTCTTAAAATTGGGAAATTCTCCGAAAGGACTTTTAGCAGAGAAATATATTATGAAAGTAAAGATTAATTATTTTTATTTTCGAAATGTTTTAATGCAAACATTCTCAATTCATACACTTCTTTTGATGAAAAAAAAGTTTTTTAATTAAAATAGTTAAAAAAACTGGATTTAAAATACTTAGATATACTGATTTCTCGACCTTCTGAAATCGTTACGTGAATATTGAAAATACAAACAAAAGCAATGCTGAGTAATTCCTTCAGTTCAAATTTAACCCTTAAATTCATAAATTGAAAATTTTAGGTGCGTACTATCCACAGAAGTATAATTAAGATAGGCATAACTTTATTTATACAAAATTGAGTAACATTCTTTTTATTCAACCTGCTTTATAAATAAATTACAGTTTAAAAAAATTAAAAAACAAGCTTTTATGGTTAATTGAGCTAAAATGTAAAAAAATATTCTAATTATAGGAATAAAATGATTAACGAGAAAATTAATGTCATTGTGGTGAAAGTGTGGGGTGCTCGATATCAATTGTTATAATTTCTTGCTAGTTCTATTCCAAAATGCTGAGTTAGTGTAAAAATGTAGTACCCCCTCGCCCCCCTCGCTTTTACCCGAATTACGTTAATTTTCTTGTTTATCATTTTATTCATATATTAAGAATTATTTTTTACATTTTAGTTTAATTAACCATAAAAGAGTGGTTTTTTTAAACTATAATTTATTTTTCATGTTGTAGTTCGTTCTACAATAAAAGCGTGTTTTTTTTTTAGGTTTTTAAACTATCCTTTATTCATTGTGAATTGATCTTAAATGCGTCATTTCTTAGAATCTGTAATACCCATTGACATCCTATCAATGCGTCGATACGGCCTGGTTTGTAAAATGTAGGATCAGCCATTTGAAGGAAATCCGGAAGAGCTCTGTTTGAAACATTTCATACGGATGTAAAGTCATGATATTTATCATGATGTAAAGTCATGATATACGGATTAAAGTCACGAAGTTGTAAAGTCAAAGATATTTTTCAAAAAGAGCTCAATATTCCCTCTGAAACTTGCTTCAGCATTGGACATAAAAGTACACGTTTTGAATCGAAGAGTTTGTGAGAAATTGTTTAATCCGGTGACCTCTTAATCAATTCTCAGCTGTTTTGGTAAAATGAAGAAATGAATGATGTTTCATACCACAGATCCGAAAAGAGTATTTAGAAAAACAGACAGATTAAAGAAATATTAAAGTTAATACTGTCGATTATAAAAACAGTAAATTTTCCTACAAGAAATACTGTAACTTCATTGAAATCACTATGTCAAAAAATATGAACATTATATATAAATATAGACTTCTTGAGATATCGTTTCGAACATTATTGTCTGAAAAATTGATTAGACAATAGTTCACAATTCTATGATTCTATATCTGCAAAATTTTCTGTACTTATATGTTCGCTCACATATCACTATAAATTCAGACGTACTACCCAAAATATTGTAAAATTTTGGAACTAGAGAGATTTAAATCGTCTTAATCAGATGCATACTAATTTCATTTTAAAGCCCCAATTAAGGTTAATTTAAGAATTCTGAAGGTAAATTTAACATGTAATTTTTTTTTTAAATTTATGATGAAGAGAGAAGTCTTATTATTTAATATTTAGTATCATGTTTATCAATCAGTACATTCTAATATTTCAACAACAAACTGCTAATATTCCAAACATATTTACTAGAATTATCAGCCGGGGATCTCGAGGATTAATCTGTACGGTAAATATCCTCTCCTTCATGAAATTCGTTAATAACGGGAGTTCTGTGTGACCGTGCATTATCGTCCTTAAAAATGTAGTCCGGATCCATAGCACCAAGAAACACCTCACATAGGCTTCCAGAACTCCATCCCTATAGCGCTGTGAGTTGACAGTACCCGCATTGAAAACTTACCGTGATGTATGACTGCCCACCATTATGCCACTCACACAAGGATTCCTTTTCCACCAAATCTGTAGACTTTTGTTACTTAAGAGGGATAAAAGCGAGCTCCATTTTCTCTCCAGGTGAAGACTAGACCAGAATCACTTTGTCTGGTACATTTCAACTCATCACTGAAAAGAATACTCCCCCATTCTTGTGGTGTCCACGACTGATGTTTTCATCTCCACGATATCTGGTCTTTCCTGCTGGATGCAGTCAAAAGGACGCACCAGATTGGATGCCAGGCGTAAAGTCCAGTCTCTGCAAGACGGCTGTAGGCTTCTTACCTGGGATTTTTTCTTCCAGACACAGCAGCAACGTCACGAGAATGCTGAGGAGCCATTGTCCACCTATGTCGTAGTGCGCTTAGCGCCAAGTAACAGTCCTGTGAAGATGTCAATGCTCTGTGACAATCTTGGCCGACCTTCCAGGTAATAGTACCACTTCTTTGGAATTGATTCCATAACCGAAAGACCACTTTCGGGTTACTTATAACCATCGAACCTCCTCCACTTGAGACTGGCCAACGGCTCTCCACCTCAGGGAATAATTTAAACGATTATAAGTAGTCATTCTCACAGCAAACAGACTAACTTGTTTGTTTTAATGCAATGTTTACAAAACTGGAGGCAAAATTCCCAAATGCTTGAACGGGTCTCAATCCAGTTAGTTCTGCAAAAATTAACGGTAAACAACTCTTTTCCTAAACTAAAGGTTGATATTGGACGACCCGTTCTTCAAAATATATGAAATATAAATTGTATTAGTTTTACTGGAGGCATTTTAAAATCATCACGAAAAACATGGTTCGTCATGAATATAAAACATAACATAAAAAAATATAACAAACATAAAAAAAACGAAAAACATAAGTATAAAAAAATTATACTTATGTTCAAAATTAAGGAAACTTAATTTTGAACACAAGTATAATTTTTAGAACCAATATTTGTATATTTTTTGCTACGTAGTATATGTGGAGTAATAATTACTTTTCAGGATCTGAATTACCATCAGACAACTAGACACCTTAAATTAAAATCCCGATTGAGAAATCGAAGTTCAAAGACAGATCTCACCTTCATGCATAAGGTAAGCAAATCGCTATAATCGACACTGATTTAACTATATTTGCAATAAGTCTTAGATAACATTTGGCGGCTATATTGTGTAATATTAATTTATGAAAAGTTTATAAATCTTGCTGCAATCCTATTCTAAGTCATTTCAGTGAGATTCATTCTTTCTGTGGGATCTCTTGCATCAAACTTTTAAGTAATGAAGTGGAGTTTGAAGCCTGCATCATGTCTACCATTCTTCTTTATTTCTTCAAAAGTATTGTTTTCCGCTCTTGATAACGCCGTAGTAGGCCTATATGTAGTTGATCTACAAGACATGCACATCGAATATTTACATATGAATGTAATTAATAAAATTTATAGTTTCTTTTTTAATGTTGCCCTCTTGGGTAACATTTAATAGTTTGCAGCACCCGCCCAAAGCGCCTAATGGATATTATCTGCTCTGACACTGTTATATATGAACTTGTTACGTTCCTGAAAACCACACATAATTTTAGCAAACGATTATTTGTATAAAAATACTCATAATAATAATAAAAAATTTTAGCAAACTAATATTTTTTTGAAAACTGAAATTTATCCTGTACTTTCCCAGGGTTCTCAATTAAAGTAGCGTCTGCACACAATGAAAAGGCTTTGAATTTCATAGTTAAAATTGACTTAAATAGTTTTCAGTGTATGTTAATTAAAAAGAAACAAAATAAATGTATTTTTTTAGATTGCATCATGCACATCATAGATCTTAAAAAAATTTGCTGTTCTTTCACCAAAAATTCGGTTGGTTAAAAAGAATTCTGATTTACTTTTTAATGTTGTCAACGCATATTTTGTCAAGCAGCGATCTATCGTGGCTCCATTCGATATAATCTGAAGTTTTTTTTTTAAAAAAAGCACAGTCAATCAGTTCAAAACTTTTGTGGAATTAAAAACAGCTAAGTTGCATGAAATAAATTTGCATTGGAATTTTGAAAGCGACTGAAATTATAAATTTTATAAACATTCCAAACTACCTTACAACGCAATTTTTTTAACAACGAATTATTTCGTTAAGTATATTCAGTCTTCCAGATATACACATTAAATATTTTTTATGAACACTCGTCTGTTCTTTTCGTCAGTTTTACAAGCTCCACATCTCACGGCTGCAAGTGCAGCTGCTCTATTTTATGGAAGCATACATCACAGAATGTTCGTGTCCGATGACTGATAGCGAGCGATGAAATAACATTTACTGTCGTAGAGAAGAATCGTGACAAGAGGAGTGTCTTCCGTTTGCAGAAGCTGTTAGATCAGATGGCAAAGAGAACAAGGGCAAAGAGCTGAGCAAACGAAACAAAAACCAACGAATTCAGTTTCCTGACTAATTTACAAATCTTGTTACGATGGATTTTGAAGCTGCCTTTTTTTTCGTATAGTATATACTGAGAATTGATATGAAATTATACAAAGAATTTGGTCTGATGCATTTATCTCCTTTTTTTATTCATGTACTTGAAACTATTTATGCAGTTAATGTTACATCACAGAATGGAGTAATAAAAATATGAACATTCAGACATTAAAGCTCGCAAACGGAATATGGAATTTTTGTAAAAAAACACATTTATATACTTGTACTTTGGAATTTCTCCTTCAAAACTGAACCTATATAGGAGTGATATTTGCAACTGAAGGTAAATTTTTGTGCTAAATGTATCTATTTGTACATTATTAAAATTTATATAAAACTATACTAAATTCCATAAATTTGTAGACAACTGCCTTTCGCGATTATGTAAATAACCGAGGAGACATCCATAAAATTCAACAAACTTTGTATTCCTACATTCTCAAGTATAATCAATTTTTATAATAACTAATGGGAGCGCGAATCACCCTTAATCTATAATAATAATTATTGTTAAAAATACTTATAGAATAATGCAGACACACATCTAACTTCCTTGGGCTCGAACAACAAGGTCCCTAGTCTTGTTCTTAGATATGCAAATAATACTAATATAAATGTTACAATATCATTTAAACTAACTATTAAGTGTTTTGTTATAGTGGCACTGTAAAGCAAAATGGGAGCTATTGGTGTCAGACTTCTTAATTTTGAATCTTGGTCAAGTGAACAATAGTGACAAGTAAGCTGGGCATCTCCAGGTTACTGCGGACTGCTATTTTCCTCTTCGAACTCGGTTCACTTGACTTTAAATAGTAGTTCCACTTAGCATATGTCACGGCTGCTTTACAGAAAAAAGTTCTCAAATCATATCAAAAAAATTTTCTTTGGAGGACCAGTAGATGGATGCGAAAAGAACCCGTTACAGCTTCAATAAAACAGTGATTTTGATATTTTTCATTAAAATGCATTTTCAGAATTATTTTTCTTTTCAATAAATTGAGAATATGTAACCTGTTTCAGTTTGAATTGAAATAGAAGTATTCCAACACTTTATTTTTAAAAAATACATTAGACGAGCTTCGAATAATAATAAAAGGGAAGTAATTAAATAAAAGGTAGACATTCTGTACAGAAATTATTTTTAAAAAATGCCATTGATAAAAGACTGGTACTAGTACTTTGTTAATTGAAAAACTAAAATGGCAATTCTGAAGAAGAGTTTTTTAAAGATGTAAACAGTCTTAAAGTGCAGTATTTTTCGCTGTTGTCAAGCATTTAAAATTCATTGGGTTTAAAAGTCTTCCTTGATAACTTTTTGATTTTGATAAATAAGAGTACATCTTTAGTCAAAAAGAGATATTAAACTTTAGATGTTCCTTAAGATAGTGCTTCTCAAACTTTCAATACTTGCGACCCAATATTCAATCACAATTTTCCTCGCGCTCCCCTCCATACAATAACAATGTATTTAATTCAGTAATTCTATACTTTGACGCTAAACCTAAACATTTCGACTTTAACCCCTTAAGTGCCACATGCGTATATAAACGTCTCGGTCATTTTCCCGGACGTATATTTACGTCTTCCCGAAGTACGATCTTTTCTGTGAACTGCTATCCATAAAATTTTTCCGGAGGCTTTGGGGTGCAATAAAATGACTTTGACAGTGTTTGCGAAGAATTTACTTATTTCAGAAGATTTGTTTATTTATTCCTTTTCTTCCCCCCTTCACCAATACACCACATACGCTTCACTACGCGTTAAAAGGTTAGCATTGGGGAGCGTATCAATGTAAATGTGTATTTTATTTTTTATTATGTCAGGATGTATTTTTTGTTTGTTTAATTTAAGTAAATTAATAATTTTTTAAATAATCTTTTGTGTTTGACATGCTCGCGCCCCCCTCGTAAGGCTATCACGCCTCCTTAGGGGGGCGCGCCCCACAGTTTGAGAAACACTGCCTTAAGAGTAACTTACTAGATTGATATTTAATAAACTATTCACAATTCCAGTAGAGTAACGAACCCCCTCACAACGCGAGGGGGGGGAAGACCCCGGATTATGAAAGACCCAAAGCCTGACTGACGCCAAGTGCGTATTTAATCAATTTATAAAAAACAAAAGGCGAAACCTGACTTTGCAGGGGAGGGGGGCTAATATTCTCCGTTACGACGCTGTACAATTCAGTGTTATAAAACTTTTTCTTAGGTGTTATCAGTACTCAGTGGAGTACACAAGGGGAGGGTTTGGTGTTCAACCCACTTCATAGACCAGAGGTTCCCTCACTTTTGGGTAGACCCCTACTTACCTAATATTGAATTTTTGCACATTCATCAACTTAAATGGGACAGCTACTTACTTTAAAACATTCAAATTTCTAACAATATTGAAATACAGTGTTTAAAATTTAAGAAAAAACATGTTGATTAAATCAAAATTTAATTAATGCATAAAGTAAAAGTAACATAAAAATTAACTGAGAAACAAACAAATGCTTTTAGCGTGAGAGATGAGTCTGGAGATTCAATAACAAATTTTCAACAATTTGTTTCAGTCTTGTCGGGTTTAACCCTAAATATTTCCTCGGTTAATAGTGTCCAGACTTTTTTTCTTTCCAATTTTTGTTTTGGAGCTTGGCAAACATGCTGAAACTCCGCAGCTGTAAAAGCAATTTTAAACTTTCTCAAGGTATTCCACATTATGGAATAAATAACAGGGGTATATCTTTTTAAAGCCAAAATTGCTGGCATCCATTTCTAAACTTTACTTTAAGATCTTCGTTAGTGCCTAATTCTTGTAATTTGACATTTTTTTTCAAAGTGACCATATGAATTGATTGCTTACTGTGATATTACCATAGTCAAAGCATTATCAAACCTAATTTCAAAAACTATAAACTGGACTTTTAAATGTTGAACGCCTGTTAAAACGATTTTATCCTGGCAGATTTTCTATGACAATTAAGAAACTGGGAAAATTCGCGACGTCCAATATTAGACTCCTTTAGCTTGATTCTTACAAGAAAGGCTGAAATGAAGTCCTTGTTTTAATAAAATTTATACTGTTGCCTTGCAACTGTAAATTAACCTCATTAAATTTAGTAAATAAATCTGTGAAATATATAATTAAGTCTGGTTTTCATTTCCTTTTAAAATTAAAGTCAAGATCTGGTTTAACGAAAGTCACAATCGTAGACCCCCAAATTATTTTTTTGCTTACGTGGAGCCCTTGGAGTTCGTCATAGACCTCTGGGGGTCTATATAGACCACTTTGGGAATCACTGCTATAGACCAACAGATTTGAAATTTTCACCTTAGAGATTACACCTTTGCACTTACTTCACGTGTTTTTAGAATGTACCCCCTCCCCTAACACACAGGAGAGGTGTGTGTCCGCAATTGTCTCCTTCTTTAATGCGGCCTAGTCTAACAAAAAAGATTGAATTTTTGTTTGTTTGTTTGTTAAAAAAGGATATTATGACATTTCTTATTAGCATATAAGAAAACTCGAAACATTTGAGTATGACATCAATAAAGATGATAAGTAAAATCAAGATCATCATTTTCATGATTGCTTTTATTCGCTTTGTTTTCTGGAATTACCATCGCATGTGTTTTATCTCGAACGCTTCATCCCCCCCCCCTCCCCTAATTTATTCCTACCAAACATTAGAAAACTTCGAATGTCAGAAAGGATCATTAACGCTTCTGAAAATTCTGCCTCTTACAACCCCTGTTTTAGTTGTTAATGACGAATCAAGGGAATAGGTTGAGAAGCAATTTGAAGCAATGGAGAAAGAGAAAGGAAAGAGTGAAAAGTGAAAATGAGAAATGAAACAAAAAAAAAAAAGGCATTGGAAAACAGAGAAAAAGGATGAGAGCAAGGGAAAAAAAAGATTCTTAACTACTTTTGCAAAGTAGTTTCAGCAACCTCGTGGTTGCACTGTGGTGTTAATGGCCCGTACGAAAAGGCTATTTTCATTCGAAAGTTCGTTTAGTGGCGGGAAAAATGAATAATAAAAAAAAGGAACCCTTCAAACATTCGAAAAATTCGAAAGCGGATAGAACTATGAAAAAATAAAAGAAAAAGAAGGTTGGGGGCATTTAAAAAAATGAGTGAGGAAGAAGGGATGATGGGAAAGGAGAAAAAGGCAAAAATAAAAAGGAAAAGGGGGAAAAAATGGCGAAAGAATAAAAAAAGGGGGAATAAAAGCTTCGCATAATGATTCCCGGGAGATCTTGAATACTCTTCTTTCTACTATCACACACACACACATACACACATCCATGGACACACACCCTCTCCCTCAACTACTCTTGTTTCTCTTCGGAGTTGTTACTATGACGACCGCATCCGGCGATTCTGCAAATCTGCCTTTAACAATCCTAGAAAAAGCAGAGGAGCATCTAGATGATGGGCCAGGAAGAACGAGAGAGGGGGAGGGAGAGAAAGAAAAAATAAATAAATAAAAGAGTGGGGTAAGAGTAAAGGATGGGGGGGGGGAGAACGCAGGATATCTGAGATGGATGCCAAACGATTCGAGGAACAATAGCAAAAAGAGTAGGGAAGGGAAGAGACCACCTCGACAGAGGAGTTTTCAAAAGATTTAAGGAATGAAGAGGATATGCAATATTATGTTTTGTTTTCTCTTTTTGAAAGAAAAAAAATGATAGTAACTACATTAAGTGGGTACTATTCATATTTGCTTGTACATTATTGTTATTACGTCTGGGATTTTAATGAAAAACTGAAATTGATATTTTTTAACAAAGAGAAGTTTGGTTTTCAGTAGTGTAAATGTTATCAATGAACTTTCTGCAAAGGATTGTATTCAATGTTTCTTTTTTTATGCAGATAACAGTCTTTATATCTTTTCTTATGCATTGTTCTTTACAGATTAATTATTTTTCTTCCTTGCGAATTCCTGCTGAGTTGAAACATTCTTATTCTTTTTATTATAATCAGGATGTGTTGTTACAGATTCTATTCTCTTTCGTTGTTATTTGAAGTAAAATGCAGCAGTGGTGCATTAAAAAGAATTTTAAGAAAGATTTTTAAGAAAATTTCGTAAGTAGAAAGTTAAAATGATTTTGCATTACTGATAAAGGACCCAAATGACTAGAACTGGTTATTTGCTGTATATTGTTATTGTTTTTGAACTTTAATAAAAGGAAATAAATCGATTAAAGCAATTATAACTCCTTGAGTAACAAAACAACAATGTTTATATTTTTTTCCATAACGACTTAATTATACTCCGATGCAATAACAAATTATGAAACACAGAGCTACAATTTTCTTCTCTGAGTTAATAATTCAAAATTTTTGAAACTGTTGATAACATGATGATTTTATTTATGTTTGAAATCTCAAAAACAACACAGAAAAGGTATTATTTTGATGCTTCTCTTGTAATAAGACAAATAGTTAAAACTTTTTTTCTTCTTTTAGTTGAAAGAGTAATTTTTCAAGTCGTTGCAATTTACAAAACAATCTTTATTTCATCATTCGTCTTAAAATTTATTGGAATAATATGAAAGTTAATTTCAGAAATTTATTTTAAGGAGGTATTTAGATTGAAAATAACAACTACGATGTTGTAGAATGGTGCATTTGTTCTTCAAAAAACTAAAAATAATGTCTGAGAATTCTCTTAGAAGGAGAAAATTTGTTTTAGGACAACCATGTCACCTTGCAGCTTACCAAGAATATTTTACAATTTCATTAATATACACAATAGCATTTAACAAAATTTTAATCAAAATTTCATAGATTTTTTAAAGATAATAGTTTTTTTGTAATAGAACAAACACTAATTCAATAATTTACGTTGGAAATCTAATCATGAAAATCCAAAGTTATTAATGTTGCTCTTTTTATGATCATCTTTAAAAAATAAATTTTCACATTTCTTATTTTCGACCTATTCAAATTAAAAGGCATAGTGACTTAAATTACATTATTCTTTGCATTTAAATTGCTTGCTCTTTGAATTTTTCTATAGAAATGTTGAAAATAAGCATTTTAAGCACGAAAATAAAATTGTAAATTGGCACTGCTCTTGGTAATAAAATAAAAGGAAAAATACTTCAGACAAAAAAAAAATTAATAAGATGGGAGCATTTAACGAATTTATATAGAACTATATAAGTTATAATAATATTAATGAACATTAAAGATTATTTTCGATTATTTTACATACTAAAAAAATCGCATATACAAAAACTGATGTGCATACAAATTATTGCTAAAGGACATTGCTTATAATTTGAATTAAAACTTATTAATATAATATTTTTAACAACTAAAATAGTATACATGTATCATGACTTGGAGAAATGAAAAGTGTGGCCGTTTATCAAATGGTACTTTATTTCAATGATGTAGAAAATTGTTCGGTACCCCAAGCCATGATAAAAGACGAGTACTATTTCAGCGAGAGAGAACCTTTCGTGCACGTGTTGTCAATAAGTCTGCCGAAGTTGAAATCTAAGTACTTATGCGGGAAGTGTGGTGAATTGCCCTGGCAGGAAGTTTACCTCAACTGACAGAAAAGGGCTGAGGATTCATCACATATATATATGTATAAATATATATATATAGAGAGAGAGATGTACGTAGACCTGTCTTATGGAGGGGAGGGGTACATAATGAAAACTACGTAGACGAAAGAGCCGAGGGGTACAGTAAAAAATTAAAAATCTTATATTCTATGGGGGGAGGTGTTTGTGTATGCCACTGTATATATATACAGTAATATATCTCGACTTACGCGAACCCGGAAACTTGCAGATTCGTTTTTTGTTTGAGAAAAAAAATGGCAAAATTGGATAAACTCTGGTAATGTGATTGAAGAAGTTGTAGATTTTGAAAGGCAAGTAAATTTAGAAGTAGATAGTGATGACATTCAAGAACTGCTGGGTTCCCACAATCAGGAGCTGACAATTGATGGGCTCAAAGAAATGCATCAGCAAGAGCAAGACATTGAAGAACTTGAGTCTTTATATATATATATACCCAGGTCAATCAGAAGTTTGAATGACAATTGGAAACTCGCAGTTTCACCTATCGCGTAAGTTCGAGGTATTAGACTATGTTCCATAAGCTTATTATGATTTAAGTATTTCTTACGCTTCTAGCCATCCTAATAAAATACACACATGCAGTCCCACGAACTTTATCAATTGTTCTAAAAATTACTAAAGCAAATCGTGCAAAATTAAACAATTGACAGCAATTTTTTTTTTCAAATCTTTCATGAAAAAACATTTTGATAAATTACAAAGCACTGAATTTCTTAACATCTATGGTCAACAATTTATTTTAGATAAGAATTATTTTTCATTCCACCACCGATGTTCAGATACATACATAAATTCTACAACACAAATATTTTTTTATTTTATTTTGCTGCATAAAAATTTTAATATAATTTTAAAATGTTTGTTAGCTGAAATTTTTAAAGCTTTTTATGCCGCCTTTTTAAAAAATGAAGAAAATTTATCTATTTAAATTGTGCAGCATATATCAGGTTGTAAGAACATAATTATGACAATTACTACTAAAAAACAATCATATACCTAGAATGTGACTTATACTCTTGTTTATTGCTATCTTGATTCATAATTTAAGTTAGGGGCTCTTAACCTTATCTGCGCACATCTGACAAACAGGAAATTGCGCAGTTAAGAAAAGTATAACGGTTCTTAATATTTCTTTATTTTACGGCTACCTAAGCATCATAGGAATACCCTACACTAAAAAGGTAACCAAGAATTCAAAATAGTTACATTTAATGCGACTTTTAGCTATGCATACATATTATCCACTAATTTTTCAAAGTCAGGTGTACAGGATCATATTCTCAATCTTATAGCATCTTCGAGATTACTACCGTTAAGTCGAGATCTGATTATTGATTTAATTGTGTTTTTATTTTATTTTATATTATATTTTATTTCTAAAAGTATGATGAATCTCATGGCCACACAAAAAATCGTGGTGGACCTCGAGTTGGCCACGGTTTAAATTGATATAGTACATAGCGGTCAGTTGCGGGTGCACAAAAATTGCTTCGCGGAGATCATAACCGTTAAAGAAAAATTTAAGAGATTGGAAAAAGACAAAGAATAACCTACAACTAAATAATTAAATTGGCAGCAAACGTACCGTATAAAAGACGAATCGATTACAAATTTTACACCATTCTGTTTTTTGAGAGTTTAATAATTGAATATAGTCAAGTTTCTCAAAGTCACTCTGAAGATTTACTCTTGGCGAACTGCAACACGTGGAAATACTTTTAATTTATTATTTCTCTGTAATAATTACAAAAGGATTGTCATGAAGAATTAAAAAAAAAACTGACGCGAAAACAATATTTAATCTTTTGTATTTCAAAATGAAGAGGGAAAAAATGACTTGAAACAGTAGAATTTATTTTATTATGCCAAAATGATTAATGATACACTTTGTAATAAATTTACAGTCGCGAAAGAAAACAATTTGAAAAATAAATAAACTTTAAAATATTCTCAAGAAGCACTTCTAAACAAATCCCTATCAATCTCCTTACTGTAAGAAATTTCTCTGAGTGCTCTGCAAAGAATCAGACCACCTCAGAGATATACATTATAAAAAAAGAACTCTTTTCCCCTTCTTCTGACTCATTTTCATCCTCTCTGTTTCTGCGTATCGATTACATTATGCGGATAAAATGATCCCAGGAATAATAATAATAAAAATAAGAGAACAAGAAGAAAAAGTCGCCTCCGGATATGATACCAGAGGACATTATTAAAGTCTGACGCTAAGAAATAATGGGGCTTTTTATCTAATCTTCCTTCTTCGACTTTGTTATACAAAATGGGTTTTATAGGCAATAGATAAGAATGCAGATGGTAAAGAAAAAAACAGAATTCAATTTTATTTTTATGTCTTCAATCGCATTTAAAATGTAAAAAAAGAAAGAAAGAAAAAACATGTAGTGAGTTAAGCAAACGGAAAAGAGCATATCGGAGAAAAGGATTGGGTATCCTGATTTTACGAAAAGCATTCGTGAAATAAAAATGAGAAACGAATTTAGAAGGTAGCTATATGGAGAAATAAATTACATTTTTCTTCTTCTTTTTACTTGAAGATGAAGTAAGAAAAGGGACGAATAAAAATTGTGAAACGGTGGAAAATTATGCAATGTAGTATTATTTCGGTCTTCGTAGAACCATATTTACGGCTAACATATTAAATTCTTAGGGGTCGAGAGAACTAATCGATTTTTTACGACAATATTTTGGCTGCATGTTTTTTCAACAAAAATTAAATTTAAAGCAAAACTTCAGAAACTAAATAAAAATAAATAAAGTGAACGAGAAGATAGTTTTTAAATAAAGACATTATGGTAGATCCTTATTTTAAAAAAAATATGAAATATTTTTAAAAAGTGCAAATTACCTATAACAATGGGCTATCCTTGCGGTCCATTCTCTCTAACTCGGTTTTTTTTCCATCCAGCCACATTGGCACTTTGGATTAGAACAACTTCACTCCGCAAACGAGCTTCGCTATTAAATAGCAAATAAATGATCAGTGAGTTGGAAAATAATTGTTTCTTTTGTGTAATATAGCCACAACAGTGAGCTCCTGAATTAATGTCGCTTTGCTATTAGGAGATATTGGAGGACTTCTTTTAGGGGAGTTTCAGTGGTTTCGTATCATTTAAGAGAAGTACCCATTATTTCTTAATATTTCACTTGTCTTGTCCACACAACACGTAATGAGGTCTAGCATTAAATTTTAAAAAATTACTTCAAATTCCTGTTGGCAATCATTTTGTGTTCGATTTAATGATTTTTACAACTATGCTGCTGTAGATCCCTCCCTCGATAACCTCAACGATCAGTGAGATCTACACCTCAACCAACATGAGGAAGAGGTACCACGACATACCTTTTTTAAAATCATAGTAATATCCTTAATAGTACTGATAAAAATAAAAGTGTGTGGGCAAGTTTCTAATTGGTAAGGAAATACAGAACATATTGTTACATAGATCGGGGCTCGATGATTTTATACAGTAAATCTCAAAGAGAAGACAGATTTTCAGGAGTGATGGAAATTTATTGTCGAAAAACAGGATACAGCAGCAATATTTGTAGAATAAATCTCGGAAGACCTTCTCACCCACGGCGTTCAGACACAACTATTAGTGTCTGAATAGACAAGTATGTTTAAGTTTATTCGCAAGCACTGTTCATACTACTCAACAGCCGAAGTAATCACTAATCGCTGGTCAACTCTTCAACAGTCAAGATAATACTACTAGTTTCGGTGAGCGACTCCCTATTTATAACCTGCACGGATTTTTCTCGAGAAATTCGCTAACATTATAGATTGTGATATTAGTAGATTTCTCCAGTAATTCACAGTATCATTCATATGGTTGTCAATTCACCAAAAATGATCACCAAATCGCCAAAAATGATGGCAACTTGGCTCTATCGCTAAGATTTCGCCAAATTTCTATTGAATCGCCATTTCATGTAAGGAACGGCGGGCTTCCAAATGTTGCAATTTTAGTATAAATAAATACAACAGAGAATAATATTACCGAATCAGACATCCAGATATAAATTATTTACACTGTTTTAAGCATTCATTACACAAAATTCGTAACACTATTAAAACTCTATTCATACGTAAAATTAATTTAATACATTACTTACTGCTTGTTAAAATTGTAACAAAGTGACAGAATCATTAGAAGCAAATGAAACTATATTTTTTATTACTTACATAACTTTAAATAAGAGATTAAATTTACAGATCAATAAAACAAAAATATTCACTAAAAATCAGCATCTTAGGTGATCACTATATAGAGATGAGAGTCTGTACACGTCGTTATCTAAATCATACAGAGTCTGAAAGGTATGCTGGGAAATGCCATTCCAGACAGCTTCTGTTGTCCAAATTGAGCCATTTAAAATTCTACAGCTTTTAGTAGCTTTTAAAGTTACCATGACCAGTGAGAAATTGGGTTATTTTGTGATTAGTATAAAAATTAGAGGTGGCATGACATTTAATGGTTGGAAAAAATTTCTTTGCTAAGCTCCCTGTATTTGAAATGAGATATATTCTTGGTTGCAAGACTTCACCATTCTTTCTCTCATAATCTTCTTGCAAAATGATTTAGGAATATTAAAGGCAATGCCATACATCTTAATAGTCCAAATAGTAGTATGGCTCATCTAAGAAGACGACTTGTTGCCAACAGGAACGCTATTGCCTATATTTATGAGTCTACTGTAACCAGAGGCATCAGTGTTTTGGGCTAAAAAAATCTTGCGCAGAGGAATCCTCGCTCGCAGCAGGCGTTGACGAACTATGGCGATAGCCAATGAAGTACTTGTAGATATTCTCCAATGTGTTATGTCAATGTAAGAGGACACGTTGTATAGTCTTTCACTGTCAAGCAAATGAGGCACTTATCATTCCACGGAAATATCAGACAGCGTGTCTCCCTATCAGTTTTTTTTAATTGTCTGATTTTCCAAGCAGCATCCCTTCCCCACGCGCACCATCCCTCGTGAATGGCGATTTCACGCTACGGAAGCCCATCACACGGCCCCTTTCGAAATAAATTAACGAAACTAATAATTATACGCTTATACGAAACAATATTTTTGTTGAGGCGTATTGACCTCAAATTAATCATTTACAGCAGTGGTTTTTCAAACTGTGTTCCACGGAACCCGGTGGTTTCACGAGTCATAATTAAAAAAAAATCGAATAAATGTGTATGCAAAATGGATTCACGTTCACTAAAATGTTTTTATACCCACAAGAATTAAATCCTCACCCCTGTCATTAAGAAACAGAAAATTTTATTATAATATAATAAAAGAATATTAAAACGTTTTTTTTACCTTTCTTTATATATATATATATATATATATTACTTACTAGATTGTGATTATTTTATTGTTTCTATCCTGTGTTTCACGAGATAATTTTATACTCGTTAATACAATGTCTAGCAAAACTAAATAGTTTTCTAATGAAAAATGCACATTTTTATATTTGTGGAAATACATCGTACAACATATCAGCAGATTTGTTGTTAAAAATCTAAATTTAAGCAAGAACAGATCCTAAATTTTATGCTGCAAATTCTCTCATGCAAAATACACAATATTTCTCACACAGCTATAAACATTTTAATGCCATTCAGCAAGGACGTCTTAAGGCATGGGCCAACCGGGCCTCGGCCACAATGGGGAACTCATCTCATTCTCGATTTAACCTTAATAAGGTCATGATTCGAATAAAGGTCAAATGTTATTTCCAGTTGTATTCTCCGAGACACTGGAAATTTCAGATGATATGTCAACTGGCTAGCTAGATGTGACGAGCGTTATCCATGTATAGGGTTAGACTTACCACCTTACACCATCATTACTCATTCATTTAAAAGGCGGCAGTTGGTTGAGCTGGTTTGTGCGATTTAAGTCATGCACATTTATTTGTTTCGGGTTTTTGTTTGTTGAAGTATTTGACAACATGTGCTATGTACAGTCTACTTATAAGAGTCATACGTGGGGCCTACATTTGTGTAAGGACCCAGTGTATTCTTGTGTGTAGGGGCCCAGGGCCTCAAGAAGTCTTAAGACGTCCCTACCATCCAGAACAATGTGCATAAGGGGAAAATGTTTCTTAACGGGAGTAGTTACAAAAACAATGTATAGAAACAAATGAAACTCAGAATATAATGCGATTGCAGTTATTCTCAATAGACCTAGACTTCGGCAGTTCGTGTGAAAAAATGAAAGCACATATCCCAGTTACTAAAACATGATTCATGGGTAGGCCACACTTGGATCATTGATTAATATTATTAATGAATAAATTATATTTTTTCTTTAAATTAGATTAAAATTTTTTAATAATAAATGCAAAAAAAAAAAAAATTAATTGCCTTAAAATTGATCTATGGTTGATTTACTTTAAATATTATTTTAAGAAAAATTCTTCTGTGTGTGTATGTGGAATAGGGTTTCGTGAGTTAAAAAAGTTTGATGACCACTGATTTACAGCTATAAATGGTGTTACTGACATTTCAACACATTTTACCAGTGCTTTAAAATGCATGGATCACTTGAAAGTTTAGAGTATTTCCTGGCCCACTTGTCTGAACGCTTTGTAATTCTAATTATTTGTACATCCTAACCTCCTTTTTACTTCCTGCAAATTTTTGCACTTCACTAACAATACTACAAAATTGCAATTAAATAAAACAAAAATGCATTCAATACAAAATCAGTTTTGATAACCATTATTTTAAAAGCCAAATTCAAGAAAAAACTAATAAATAAGCCAATTTAATGTCAGAAAAATGTTTTGGTTTATTTAATAATTTATATTTGTAAATGTAAAAGTTTAATTTCATAATTCAGTTAGAGATTATTCATTTTATTTCATGGAGTGAAAATATGATTAAGTCCATAAAATATGTTTTATCACTTTTTCAAACAAATTCAAAAAAGTGATTTTTTAAAAAATCATTATTTTAAGCAAAATCTCACAGGAAACCTACGTATCAAAATACCTTTCGTAGTTTTACATTCAAGTGAAAAACGTCATAACTTTCCTTAATTTTTCAGATATCAAATAACAAGGTAATAAAAATTTCAATTTCATTGCTCTCTGAACTACTTGTAACTATTTCCTTACACAATGCATTAACAACTTGTTTTTCGGATCATATCTTATATACTGATTAAACAAGCACTTATTCTTCACCTAATCTCTATACTTCTCGATAAACGCAATCATTCTAAGAATACGTGACATTATGCAAGTCTATCTTCCTTATGGTTTATAGCATATTATTTACTTTTTCTGATACATAACTCTACGAAAACACATTCTAATTATGACGAGAGGTTTTCCTTCAAAGTTTTGTTAAGGTTCTTGCAAAGCTTTTCAGCCTTAGTCTCTATCTGAAATGCACGTGCGTGAATCTTTTAATTAACTTTTGAAATAAACACAATTGAATTAAAAGTCAACCTCCTTGTTAATCCTATCCAACACTAAACGGCTTATTTCACCCGAAGTGAAAACATGGGTTCTCTCACTAAAAGCATTTACCTAAGTTAACTTTTGATTTAATGGAATTTCCTCAGTAAACATTAGGGTTTATTACCCCGTTTAATTATGAAGTGTGCTTTTTCTCTTATTCACACATTAATCAGAACTTGTGTATTTTGTCTTGAAAATAATTTAAGTGCAAAGTAATATATAAATTACGTGTTTTATTTTAATTTTGGGGGAAGGATTATATATTTGTGTTTTTATTTTTGCTTCGTATCAGTTCAATTTTATTTAAAGAACGAATTCTAACTTCAGTTAAAGTGAGAGTAATTTGTAGAAATTATGTTAACATCCAAATAAAATAAATATCTTGCACTTCTCTTCAGATTCGGAATATAAATACAGTCGAACTTCCATATATCAAACCTCTGTACTGGAAATTCTTCTATATAGCGAATTTTTTCCTGGAATCAAGAACACACCATTTCACGATTTTCTTCTTAAAATAACCTCTCAATAGCGAAGTGCGTATTCTATATAACGAACTTTTTCTCTTGTGATTCAATTTTTTTTCTCCCTATTTTTAAAGTATTTCTCAACATTTCAAATTAATCTTTCTTTTAACGCATTTTATGGTGGTCATAAATTTTGAACCGGTTTTATTAAGCGCCTAACTCGCCAAGAACAATAGAATTCTGGGCATCTCATCCAAGAAGTACAACCTTTAACTACCACTGTCCAGTTCGCTAGAAACATCTTTGATATCTCCTTCACACTCAGTGGAGTTGTCTCGTGTCCCCGTGTCCTTGAACTGGTCTGCATTCATTTCTAGTGTTGATCAGTCGTACTGGTAACATCGTTTCTAGTAGCCCAAAAATGTCAAAACTGTGCTTGAGCATTAAAAAAAAAATTAATTATTCAGGAAGTAGATACAGGAGTTAAGAAATTTTCCTTGCAGTTTTTCTTTCTTTCTTTTCTTTTTTGATTGGTAAAAAAGACATATTAAATAAAAATATATTAATTTACTAAAAGGTGTGAATAATTACTTTTTTTAATATAGAGTGTTTATGAATTTAAAATATTTTTTTATGTGGTTTATAAAGAAAATTGAAAGATGAACCTCTTTATAGCGAATTTTCCATGTACCGAACTTTTTTTCGGGATTTGGTGACTTCATTATACAAAGGTCCGACTGTATTGTTGTAAATTTGCGTGGGGGGAAAGCTATAATAACAGATAATAATAACAACAGATTTAATAATAACAGATTTATTAATGGACATGAGCGAACAAATGACTACACGAAAACAAATCGACGTTATACACAAAGAAATATTTTAACTGATCCTTCACAATATTAAAGAATGCACTCGTTATAAACAAGCTTTAAAACGTTCTAGAAACAGCTCTCTAAACAGTTCCAGGAGCCCAGACAGATGAATTCTTCCTCTCTTATCTTATTGCAGCCAACGCACGCCACCCAACTCTTTGGAATTGCACAGACCTTTGTTTAAAAAGTCCTTTTTTTTGCCGACGACGAGGAAATTCTCAGAATGGTTGAATCCTGAGCCTTCTCGATAATTCCTTGGTAATATCGTATTTTTTCGCCAAATCAGTCACTAAGATCAATAAAGTAGCTAATCTGGTAATTTTGGTCCTAGCTTCCATGGTTGCCAAAATATTATTTTTTAAATTCACGTTGGGGAGTGAGCTTTGCATGTAAAACTCAATTTTCCCACAAAGAGAGTTTTATAGCAGGAAAAACAACATACGGGGTGCTTTTACATAAGCACTCCCAAGAATAAGCCATCAGATACACACATTGCAATAACTTCTGCTTAGAATGATGTTGGATGGTATTGAGTTTAGAAATTATAAATATAAAACAAATACTTTTTGGAATCCTCCCCTATTTTGATAAAATATCTATATTTTTACTTAATTTTAAATCTAAGTAAAGAAAAACTTGTATTAATTTATCTTCCATCTTATTAACTTATTAATAATAAATATTACTATTAATTACTGCAGTAAAATTAAGAGTTAAATAAGTAACTGAGAGAGAAAATATAAATTCTGCAACAAAAGTTATACTTGCCAGAAATTGAAAGAAATTACTTTTACTTTTAATCCTTTTTTATTTTGTTTGTTTATTTACTTTGAGTAGAAGTTATCTCTCTTGTGTCTTGAATTAATACTCGGAGTAGCGTTTCGTAATTTCGTTATTACTGCCCACAGAAATTCAGCTGAAACTTTCCTATAAAAACTTAATGTATTACGTCAGTCTTATTTTAAGTTAAAATTAAACTATCACTAATAAATTAAATCACCAAAACAGAAAAGAATGTCGGGAAAGCAATGTCTGATTTGTTTTAAAATATTTTAGCAATAATTTTATATAGCTAAATTCTAGCTATCTAACTATGTATAGCTAATATTTAACTATCATTATACAAAGCAAATCATTAATACCTTTTTAAGTTTAGATATATATGTGTATATATATATATATATGTGTGTGTGTATGTGTGTGTGTGTGTGTGTGTCTTATGTATCGATGTGTTGGTATTCATTGTGTTAATTGTCGTCGTCGTGGCAGTAAAAGAGCTTTTGATATTGATCAAATCATCGTTTGTTTAATTTTAAAATTAGAAGAATTATTTTGAGCGTGCTCTTCGCTTAAGGGAAAAAATAAAAGATAGGGAAATATTCAATTTCTACATTTAGCTGTGCATTGAAACACAGCAAAAAACTTAATATTAAAAAAATAATCTCGTGTTCAAATGAAGGGAAACATAAATTATTTTTAGAAATTACGTCAGTGCTTAGAGAAAAGGTTTAAACCTGTTAGTTAAGACACGTGTAAGCCATTATGATATTCCTTTACAGGAATCTCGAATAAATCAAATTTTCAAGGTCTAGTTCTTTTAATGAAGAATCACGAATAAATTTGTCAAAATATAGGTTTAAATCCTTTAGTGCTTGATGGAATTAGCGTTGTTTTGAAATAGGATATTCGGAATTAGATTTGGGTATTATAAATAAATAAGATTCGAATTTTAAGTTAATATTAATTTAAGTTACTATATATATATATGTTCTATCATGACCATAGTTATCTTAGGTTTATAACTATTTTGCGTATATTTTTGAAATATATATAATATAATCGTAGAGAGATTCTGATATGATGCTATATTAACAAGATATCCCTTTTATATGTAATAAGAATAGTTACTCACAGTTGCCATTTTAAATAAGAACTTAAAAAAGTTTTCATTGAAATTTCTCAACTTTCTCTTCGTTAAAAATGAAAAAGGCAGTTTTGATTACATTTTAAGTTCATATCATTGCAGTTAAGCATTTTCACAAAAAAAATTTGAAAAATATATATCATTTCCTTGTAATCAGATACTATTCCTCGAGGTTCGTTCCCTGACAAATATATCCAAGTGGCACAACATAATGAAATCACGTGATAAAAGAAAGGAACTTCTGAGAAAGCCCAAATCAAATAAGGAAATGTAGTTTCCCGCGTTCCTGGATATTGCCTGGAATTTTATATTCTCTCGTTTCCGAAACTCTCTCAAATCCCTTTCTTCCACTTGAAGTAAAGAAATATATCTCATTCTCGAGAATTTCTCGTCGATGTGCTTGTTCACTGCCAAAGAAAAATAGACTTGAAAGTGAAAAAAATATTGTTACCGTCAATTGACATGCTTGATTCTCCAGAAATTCAATTTGAATCGAATCCGTAGCGTCGCCAGGGTTACTTGAAGGCAAGTAATTGGATGACATTTTGATATTCCTCTTCAGAAAAAAAATGCAATACCTTTTTTGAAAAGGGGACTTTCTGTATGTAAAATACATATTTATTTAAAGGGGCTCATGTTTGATATAGTAATTTATTTCTTTTAAAGACAACTAGAACTATTATTAGTATCAATTTCATTTAGTATCTGAGAATATAATGATAGGTTTTTCATTCATTTTTATAAATCAATAGCTACTCATTTCAATTTAAAAAAAGGTGGTTATCAAGTAGTTTAAGGTGAACACGTCGAAAATGACCAAATTCAGTCAAGACAGATATTTTTGTTTTTTTATTTTATTGAACAAAGCTATCTTTTGACTTTACGAAACATACTTTGTTTCTACGCTACCTAGAGGCCAAGTTACAATCAATTTTACAAAGTTAGGAAAACCGGAAGTGGGTTTTTGATCTACCAGAATTGGGCATTTAACTTGCTCAAAATCCATCATGGCGAGTCTGACAACTCAAAATATTACGAATGTATTTCTATAAAACTTTTTGAACCTGATATTTATGTTATTTTCTAGAGAATGCACTATAATATTTCTTATTGCATGAATACTTTTTGAGTTATGGCTTGTTATTCAAATAATGATCTCATAAAAAATGTAACATTTCTTATAATGTTTACTCAATCAGCTCTAAAATTTTCAAATTTTAATAAAAAATTAAAATTTTAGTACATTTTCTAGATAAATGCATCTAATTTATTTTAGTAATACTTTTACTAATATATGTTTATTACTTTTTTCTCTAACTGCTTTGAAGTTTTTCAAAAATATTGCTAAAATTTCACTTATAATTGATATTTTTGTAAAATTCAGGTAATTTATTTTAAATTTTGATAGTTAAATAGTAATATTTATTGGTATTGAATCCTAAAAGAGCATTTATAATGTTTTAGTATGCTATTTTATTAAAAAGTACTCCGAACGTGTTCGGATACCTTAAATATACATTTAAGACACTAACAGAGCTAGTCCTGTGCGGACCCTGTATTAAAATACCGTGGACGCCCGTTTAGTGGGACCCCTTAACATTTTACGATTTTTTGCTTATTCATGTTGAGGCCCATGTAGCTTGGGGGCCTTATATCATTGATACGGTGATAGTAGGGATTGCAATATCGGATCAAAAGTTCAATACCTGTATTTGATATTTTTTAGATCTTAATATCGGGATACCGGTTTTAATACCGTTAGTAAGAATTTTAGAAAAAGAAGGAAAACACAGGTTTTCTTTGTTTTATTTGCCAGTTTTATTAGAGAGCGTAGATATCTCGAAAAATAATTTTTAACTTATAAATTCTAACAGTATAAAAAAATCGCAAAAGGAACCTATTATTTATTTAAATAACAAAAAAGTGTAAATTTCACTATTCAGTCGGTGGCACTATTACAAATTTTTGAAATGTGATCTTAAAAAACACAATGTATCAATTGTACTGTATGATATGCAAGTACAATGTGAATAACAAAATCACCAATTTAAAAAATATTGAAATATTACGCACTCTCTTCACACAACTACAACCTTGTTTTCACAGATACGAATATGACTACGAATCCTGCGCGTGTGCAGTATCGCTCTGAGCAGTAATAATATAGTTTTGACCCGCTTTCTTGGATCACTTTATCACTTCTCTTAATTGTCCGATGCAACTTTATATTTACAGTTTAATTCATTTCGCCCGTTAGAGAGACATAAAAACAAAAACGTTTGCTGTTTTGCTATGTTGGCGATCCCTGAACATATAGTGGAGACAATTTTAAAAAATTTTAGTACATACCGGAAAAGCGGTATTTAAACTTGTGAAAACAGGTATTACAAAATTGTGCAAATGGCACAAAATACCGGTATTCGGTATCCCGGTATTGCAATCGCAAGGCGGTAGATACGCCCGATTTAAGATCTAAATGAGCAAATAGTAAGTAATAGGAGAGATGTGTGGCAATCAGTTGCGCACACAGGAAATTTTAAATAGGGGGAGGGGGGTCCAGGATGGAAAGTCCACCATTCTCGTATCTTGCTCCAATATGCCACCCAACATATTCTTTTGATTTTGTCGATTTTCGGGTACAAAAATAGTAAAAAAATTAATTATTGCATAAATAATTAGCATTAATTAATAAAGATAATTATTGATAGCAAATACTTAATTTAGTTTTGTGTACTATATACATAGGATTATAATCAATCGGAAAAAAATCAAGGACTTTGGGGGTCCGGATCTGGAGACCCTCTTCTTGTGTGCACCACTGATGGCAATCAATAGTTATTTTACTTGACTTTAACATTGACCTGTTATTCCAGATCAATTACTTTTTCTATGTTTTGAATCAATATGTACGAATAATATAGAAAAATAAAATTTTTCATGATCGGATTTTCAATGATTGCCTTATAACGTTTCTGTCACAAAGTACAGGAAAAGCTTAAGATGATTAACTATAGCAAAATTTGAGCAACTGAATACATATTTATAAGGAAGAGCTTTTTCCTCTTACACGTCTTCATCCTTTTTTATTCTTGTTAAAAACTTTTTTTTTTCTATTCCATTTGTTACTTTGAAAATTTTTCGAGCAATGCATTTTAAAAATTTAAGAAATATGAATTTAAAAATACACAAAAAAGAATAAAATTGCTTTGGAAAAATTATTCATTCACATTCAGAATCCTTCTGTAAATACTATTTAACCCAATTTGAAATTAAAAAATGTGCATTATGCAACAAAATTATTTTTAATGTTAAGTAAAATTATAAATTTATATTATAAATTGTATGTTTAAGTTATATATTATTTATATATTGAAATTATACATTACTTATATATTTAAATTATACATTATTTATAAATAAAGTTATATGTTACTTATTGCTTAAATAATATATTCTAGAAATGTTACACATATTGTACTGCGGCAAATAAGCACCTGAATTAAAATTTCAAAATTAACCACAGCTCCACCAAGTGTTCGAATTATGCTAATTACATTCCTTACAAGAATTCTGCGCATTTTCAAATTCAGAATTCAGTATTAGTTTGATCATATATATGCACAGTAGGATAGATCGATTTTTTTCCATAATTTCAAAACCTACTTATGCGGGAAAGATATTCCCTGGTTAGTGCCGGATTACTCATTAGACGGAGTAGGCAATTGCCTATGGGCTCCACGCTCTTTAGGGGCCCCCAAGAGCGTGTTCTGTTTTCTGTTAATGCTCCAAAAACATCCGGTTGAAGTCTGTGATGTCAAGAGCCCAAGTCTGCGACGTAAACACCATCTTATATCCAATTTAGACCTACTGATGGGTAGTTGCTCCACAAATTTCGTCCGGATGTCGAATTGCATACAGAGTACAGAACATCTTGATAGGTTATTTAATTTTTCTTTTCCTGAGATTGGCTTTTAATCAAGGCTTAACTATTTTATTAGTTAGTTCAGTTTATATAGTTGATGCAGCAAAAAATATTATCTTTTTTACAGTAAATTATATGAGATATATTTCTAAAGTTTACATCAGGCTTTAGTTATAATAAAACTCGAAACATTTCAACATCCATAAAGAAGTAATCTTGTTCTAGATTCTAAACTCTTATTTAATTTTGGCTGAGATTTACTGTTTTATTTTCTTTTTGTAGATTTTTGTATACCCAAATGTCGACATTAATAAAGGAGAGATTCCTAGTTGGTGCAGAGAAACGAAAAAATCAGAAAGAGAAATCAAACAAGCTTGCTGAACAAATGAATAAAGCATATAATCTTTTTCAACTTTGCTTCACTCGTAGAACATCAAAGGAAAATCTACTTCATACTTCTCCAAGTACGTCTGCAGGTGAAATTATGGCAGTAGATCCTTCCCCACAATAAATTGTAGAAGAGGAAGAAAAAGTTCAGATGCAAGATGACATTCAATCTGATTCGAATGTTAAGTCAGATATTCAAAACAGAAACCGCCTTGAACCAGAATATCAAACTAATATTGAGTTATGGCGAAATTCAACCGAAGACATTGCGATAATGATTTTTCGGCTTCATACAGACATTACGATGATTGTAAAAGAACATTTTCCCTCTCGATGATGTTTGGAAAACATGTAAGTGGTGAAGTAATCAAAAAAGAATGGCTCATGTATTCGCCATCCACAGGAAATGTATATTGTTTCTCATGAATCATATTTCGTGAAACATCTGCTTGCCAAACTCAATTTTTGGAAGGATTTTCTGGCTGGGATAATGCGGCACAAAGAATGAAAATGCACGAAGCCAGTTCAACGCATCGGTAATGTGTACAGACCCTTATTTGTAGAAGACTTACACATAATCAAACTGACAGTTCATTAGAAAGTCATAAAGAACAAGAATATTGGATCATTCTGCAGAGAGTAGTGTCAGTAATCAAATTTCAGTCATCACGTGGATTAGCATTGCGCGGTGATGTAGAACGTATTGGTTCTCAACATAACGGCAACTACTTCGGAATATTAGAACTAATCGCGGAGTACGACCCTTTTCTCAGTTCACATATTGCTAGATACGGCAATAAAGGTCGAAGAAAACCTTCCTATTTATCTTCCACAATATGTGAAGAAATAACTGAAATAATGGGAAATAAAGTTGAGGAAAATATTATAAAGGACATTCAGGAAGCTAAATACTTTTCTCTGAGCGTTGATTCTACAATAGATATATCTCATACCGATCAATTGACAGTAGTGCTTAGATATGTGAGAGTATCCGATGGTAAAGTGGCAGAACGCTTTCTAACATTCATTTACCACAAAAACTCACACTTTTGACCTGCCTAAAAAATGCAGCCTTATAAGAAACTTAAGGGGGCAATATTATGACAATGCAGCAAATATCTCGAGATGCTACAATTGGTCTTCAAGCACAATTTTTAAAGATAAACCTGCTTGCAAATTACATTCCGTGCGCAGCACACTCGCTAAATTTAGTTGGAGTATTTTGGCAGATGCTGTGTTGGGACAGTTCCGCGCGCGTTCCTTGGGTTTCTACAAGCAATGTGCAACTTTTTTTTTATATCGACACACCGTTGGGCGATTGTGTTACAATATGTTGAGGAACTAGACTCTGAACTAGTTGTAAAAAGAGTAAACGACACAAGATGCTGTGCCAGAACTGATGCCGCTACGACTTTATCCAAATGTTATAGTAGCTTCCAGAAAGCTTTACAGGTCATTTCTGAGGATATAAATCAAAAGCTACAAGTAATTTATGAAGCGAAATGCCTTCTAAAAGATTTGTCGATGAAAGGAAATATTATCATTGTAGGCTTTTGGGCTGTTGTCTTAAACCGGATCAATGGAGTAAATAAATATTTACAAAAGAAATCAATAGAACTTCAAACAGCCGTCAATCTTCTGAAATCATTACTGTATCTTTTAAATTCGCAAAAAGAAATGTTTTATGAATATAAAAGAAAGGCAATGAGAAAATAGATTCGCAATATATGGATGGATGTAGACGTGTGCGCATAAGAAAACGACATTACGATGACGGTAAAGCAAAAAATGTATTGCTTCAAAGAAGTGAAAAATTCAAAATTGAAATTTATCTACCTATAATAGACAATTTATATGAAGAACTGTCCCGTCTTTTGGAAGCATATAGTAAAATATATATTTCCTATTTGGGTCCCTCGTTGATTTCCCACTAAGGGAACATTCAGAAATTAAAAAAGCTGCTTAAATGTTTAGAGAACATTATCCTGAAGACACTGAATTCGAATTTTCGCTGATTCATTTCAAGCATTTCATATTACAAATAGAAGATTTTAAAATGAAGAAACAGTACCAGAGAGAGAGAGAGCATTGCGATCATGCGAGCTTATTTTCAAAAACTTGCTGCAATCGACGTTTCCTAATGTTATGACAGCATTAAAAATATATAGGTGCCATGATAACAAATACTTCTGGTGAACGAAGCTTTTCAAAATTAAAGATGCTAAAAAACAGTCATCGATTTTCAATAACACAAGAAAGACTGAGTTCCCTTGCTATTATGGCATTTGAATACGACGTCTTGCAGAACATAGAATTTCAAAATGTTCAAAAAAAATTCAAGGCCGAAAAATTGAGAAAACAAAATATGTAGTTATTTTTTGTTGCAAAAGTTAGTTTCTTATTACAGATTCTAATAAATAATCATTGTTTATTTATATATTTTTTTAATTTACTGATAATTTTTTTTGTGCAATCAAATATATTTCTAAAATGTAGTGTAATAAAATTATTAGGCTAGGCCACGAGAATTAAACTGCCTAGGGGCCTCCATGTCGTTTAATTCGACACTGTCCCTGGTATAAACAGAGAAATACGTTTAACACGAAAACGCTGAAGACTAAATATCGGTTAATACGAAATAATACAACGGTCCCGCCAAACTACTATATATTTTCAAGCATTTTTTTCTCTTAACACGAAATGAAAATCACTTAACATAAGAAGATTTTTTATCTAGGAATGAACAAAATATGATTAACATCAGCTACTCAGGCGGAATTTAAGAAGGGTGTGAAATGAAAGAGAGGTGGTTTCATATGCTTCGTAGAGAGGAGGCTGACTTGGCTTTGAAATATCCTGTGACACGAGCCAATTTTGTTTATCTAAGCAACTTTCGCCCTCCACCCCTACAAACATCACATCTCTCATCAGTTGTATTTGAAATTTCGGGACGAGTACAGCGCAGTGTAAGCAAAAATCAATACATTTGGTTCGCGGGGTTTTTTTTCTTCTTTCGATTTTAGAATTTTTTTACGAGCATAATGGCAAAGAGTTCAGGGGGAAAGGAGACTTCTATTTCGCTTGAGATGAAGATGGAGCTTTTTAATGCTGTTGATCAAAAACAGAAGACGGAAACGGAAATGTGTAACGATTTTGAAATTGTAAATTTTGTATTAAATTTCATTGTGAATGTTTTTTTTCATTGATTTTTATTAAATACATGTATACATGCATATCTATGAAAATAAAATGTACCTGATAAACTTAATTTTGCTGGATATGTTTTTTATCCAATATCCTTTAACACGAAATTCTTTTAACATGAAAGAATATTTCAGTCCCTTGAGTTTCATGTTAAACGATTTTCACAGTATATAGAGGTGAAAAATAAAATAAAAAGATAATTTTTACTTAAGTTCTGCCATAAGTGGAATGAAGCTTAGGGATTTAAGCTTTTTTTTTATGGTAAAGAGTCAAAGTATTTTTTGTTAAAGAAAAACAGACATTTTAGTACTTTTTAACATTTATTGCGACGAGAGGACACCTACTAAATAGTTATAAGGGAAAAAACGCCAGGCACATTGAACAGCTTTTTTAGTATTGAATTTTTTTTAAAAAAACTGACGAAAATACAGAGCACCACGATAAAGCGGAAGACGGAAAATAGCTTGGATGGGACTGACTCGATAGTGCGAGGAGAGAGAGCTGGGGCTATGAAATGTTGCAGAGGGTAGCTGTCCTTCTTGGTGACGTCATTCAACCGGCGATAGTCCACACAAAATTTGGTAGAGTCGTCTTTCTTCCTAACTAAAACGATGGGAGATGCCCAAAGTCTCAATGACGGCTCAATAGCATCCTTATCTTGCATGTATTTGATCAGTTTTGGGGCTTCTTGTTTAGCAAACGGAAGTCATCGTCGATGCTGCTTAATAGGAGAATGCTCCTCCTTATCAATTCGGTGTTGTGTTAGTTTAATTCTTTCAAAGGTACTCAGATGTTCTAGAAAATTAGCTTTGGAATTCTTTAATTAGCTCTCCTGCAGCATGTAATGTCTTTATTACTTTCTTTTTCCTTCACCGCACTGCACGTCGTGTCAACAGAACAGAATTCTCTCTTTCTCAATACAGTAAAAATCCGCGCAATACACAAAACCCAAGAACTATCTTTCTTGGTATCAATTTCAGTCTAGTCTCAAAACCAACGGAACTCCCTTCCTTCTCTGTCCGTTACGTTGCAATGCCAACGCCCTTCTCCACCTCGCACTCCTAAAACGAGGGACTCTCTCTTCCCTGACCGTCCCGTTCGATGGTCAATCACCTTCTCCCTAAAAACAGTAACACACCGCCTAAGAAGCTCTAATTAGCGGCAACATTACATAATCTCCCGCCAACAGTAGCCAGACACTACACAGCACATCTCTTTTTCTCGTCTAAAGGCGGTATTACACGCAAATTTTCCGTGCAATTTTTCGGCCCAACTTTTCACCGAATCTGAGGTGGAAGGGTTACCGTAAACAAAACGACATGCTCTGACGTCAGCCCCGCTGTTTCTCCACATTGAAATATTACTCGCTGATTTTTCTGCTTCGAAAACGACCATCCAATATTATTTCTTTTATTTCGCTCGCGTTTTTGTTTATGGGGGTAAGCAGAAATGGAGCATCTTTCAGTTTAAAATATTATACGCAGTTAAAATAATGTACACCATTAAAATATTATACGCCATATCTGATGCATTTGATGCGAAGCTACCACCATTACCGCCATCTTGTTTATGACGTAGGGTGCCGAAAAACCCCATTGGCTGGAATTTCAAGCAACTTTAATTTAGAACAACTTTCTCAGCTTACTGGCAAAAGGTTGTTCGAAAGCCATTGCTATGGCAACGGAGTAAAAATTGCACGAATTTGACCAAAAATTGCACCAAACGTGTACGTGTGATAAGGCCTTAAGTCAGTGTTTTGCAGCAAATCCTTGCATAGATCGTATGAAGAAATGTCCTGGCTGTTGCACTTTCGGTCAGAGGTGGATTAAGGTAGTTAGAGGCCCCTGGCGGTAAAAGGTTTTGAGGCCCATGAGCTCAAGAGTGAAAAACTAAAATAGTGAAAAGAGTAGTTTACTTTAAATTCTAAAAATAAAATGTATTGTTAGTAATAAAACTCAATTCTAAAGAAAAATCTTAACTGTATATAAAAAAATTAAAAACCTTACTGAAGAGCTTTATAGAACTTGATTTCTCTTTGGCAAATTCATCCATTATTTTTTGCCGTATCTATTTTGTCCAAAACATTTTGTTCTGTATATAATATGTCCATGTTGTTCATTTTATTTTTTCTCCCATAGTACTTCTTAAATTATTCTTAACACGTTTTTAAACTGAAAAAGATCCTTCGCCTGATGCATTCGATATCGGTATTGTTAAAAATATTTTTGAAAGTATTTCTACATTAGGATTTCTCTTGCAACTCGATACATTTCTAGTCGGGATTTCATTATATCTTCGCTTTCTTTTCCTTTCTTGTCCTTTAGTTTTTGAGTGGCTTCCTTTTTTCTGGTTATAATCTCTCGTCAAAAATACAATAAAATGTTCTATAACAGTTTGATAAATCTCAGCTCTTCGGGATAGTTCTGCTCTTGCCCTATCGCATATGACATAAAAGGAATTAACTATGAAATTTTCGCTTTTTTCAAAAGTTCATAACCGACTTCTTTACTTTCACCCAAAATATTTTCCCCTCTTATTGTCTGGGAGCTTGTCCATCTTCCTCTTCAAACAAGAGCCCAGATAAACCAGTTGCTCCTTGTCCATTTTCCCAAACTCATTTATGAAATCTTGAGTATAATTTTCTAGAGATTTTAGTAAGCTAGATCCTTTTAATTTATATTCACACTCAGCTTATTGCAATAATTTTCTATTAGCATTTATTCTCTGGAATATGGTATTCACAATCGTGGTCATTATCGAAGTTTCATATCTTTCCATCTGTTTCTAATGGGAATTCTTTCTAAAGAAAATTCTTAGGTTTCTTTTTTTTCCTTTTTTCCCTCTCATTCGTATCACGGATTTCAGTCAGGGCCGTTTTATGAATCTTTATCTTGCTATTAAGGCCCTAAACTCAACTAATTTGAAATAGTTTGCTTTGAACTAGAAATATCTTTTATCATGCAACTTCATTTAATTTCATCAGTAAAATACACTGAAGGAAATAAAAATCCCTTCACAAAGAAGCATTTATACTATGTCGATGAAATTAATTAGGCTAGTTTATATATCTGAAAGATAACTTTGATTCAAATTTTTCTCCAGGCGCTTAAGTGTGGCACTAGTTGCGTCACGTGGAGGATGTGAATCAAGTGTACATCAAATACGCACTATAAAGCTTGTGAGTGTTATCTATCGTTGAGATTTGATGTAGGGAGTTGGTGTTAGTCCAAAATGACTTAAGACGACGATTGAGTCATTATTAACAACTCGCTGAGTTTTAACTCGAGGTTGCATAATAGAGCTAAAAAAAAAAAGATGGATTTTCTTTCATCGATATTACAGAAAGACTTGGAAGTAATGTATCCACTGTCATGATTTCTGGCAGCAGTGGTCCAGGGAAGGCACTACATCAAGAAAACTTTGTCTCAATCTCGCACGTGTCACCACTGACAGAGAACATCAGTGGTCTTGTGGGTGGTCGTAGCAGCAACCACAGGTGCAGGGGGCTGGAGAATATTTCTCTCCCTTCCAGTTCTATGCCTAAATTGTGGAGTTGGAGATAGGTGGTATCGCCATCTATCGTGTATGAACCGAGCCAAATCGTACTGTCACCTGCTCGGTGCTCAAAACTAAAGGCTAACGACAGGCGTACACCTAGCCCCTTGCCACGATGAATTTCGTGGGCCTCGATCTGACACCGTCAGACAGGTGGCATTAGAAACAAGAACAACAATCTCTTTTGGTTACTTATAGTGAAGAAAAACAATTTTATTTTGACTCATAAATCAATTGAACCAAAATTAAAACTCTTCCGATTTTTTCAAAAGCTCAACCCATTTGTGACAATATTAATTTTGAATTTTTTTAAAATTATTTTTTTCTAATCTCCGTACGACAGAACATCTTTTCTGCATAAGCAAGTTTTGATTGATAAAACTTTTTCTCCGAATCGCAGTGATCCACCCTAATGTATTGATAATTTTAATAATTATACCAGATTTTTTTTTCTACTTGCCCAAATTGCACATTTGTATTAAAATTTTCAAAATGTTTAAAATTTCTCCTAGGAAAAACAGCAATAAATTCAATGACGTATGTCTTCGGTATTCTGATAAAATTGATTGATGCGTTTTTCCCAATTCCTTCTGCATCATTCTGATGACGATGCCTGAAAATAAAGTATCTAAATATTTCGCAATGTGAAAACTTACTGCAGATGTGAACATCTCATAGTTTCCCAAATGTAAGTTATCTTGAAATTTTATTTGTTTATTTAGCAGTACTATAGAACTCCATCGATGGTTTATAATGTTTCAACTAAAAAAAACATTAAGTAGAAGTAACTACTTCAATGTTGTTAAATAGAAATGCAGTATTGTTTGTTGCATACTATTCATGGGGGCTTATCTATATTCTATATTTATACTTTTGGGGGAATGTCAGAAAATAATCATTCGCATGTTAAAATTCATAAGATAATTACAGTTAAAATCGAATGCGTGTAAGATAATTTTCTTTTAAGAAAAAAAAAAGCGGAAAATATTTTTAAAATATTGATAAAGATAATGCTTTTCGAATAAATCTGAATATTAAAAAATATATATATCTTTCCCTGTAGCTTCGAAAGATCAGTTTTTCCTGCATTATATATATATGCATTGTGAACAAGAAAATAATTCCCATTGAGTAAGTCAAATATTCTAAAGGAAAAACAGTCACAGCGATGTCATTAGATGTGAACTTCCTGATTTGTAGTTTGGTGAAGACATTATCATGTTCTTTATCTTCTTCCTTTGTTTAACTCAACTAAACATAACTACTACATTCTCAGTGCGCGCCATCTGCTTTTAGACTGTTCTGCAAACGATACTTTACTCCTTGATTTTAAGCCTGTATTTAAGATAGAACAAATATGTTCAAATATTAATATATATTTAAAATATATATTTAATATATATATATATATATATATATATATATATATATACCATGTTATTTTTAATTATATATATATGTATATGTATATACTCACAACAACGAGTTCTTGCAAGTTTTTTTAAGAAATGTTCCGCCATTTTTTTAAAAAAGAAACTTAATATTTACATAGAAATATCAAAAATTTGTGATCTATAAATGTGCAAACTGGACAATAATACATGTAAAAAAATCCAGTCGATGATATAGTTTACTTGATTTTGCATAAAAGTGTTGATAGGATTTTTAAAAAATCGGTTTAAATCTCGTGTATCAAGCTTTAGTTATTTTTTTTATAGAAGACATGTAAAATAATCCAAATGCATCACAAGTGCACCACGGGGCTTACGGAAGTAAGTAAGACAAACAAAATACAATACAAAAATTAAAAATAATTAACAAAGCAAAAATTACGTAATAATTAAATAGCAAAAACAAATAAGTTACAAAGACAAAAACAGATACATAGGTACCAAAAAAAAAATACAATTAAGTTATAAAATTAGAGTGCTGAAAAATTTACAAAATCAAATCAATATAGATACAAAATAATGTGAATGAAGCTTTACTCGAAACAAGCTGGAAAAAAAATTAGGCCAGTTGATTTTAAAAGCATGTAGTTTAACCTTCCCTCGCACAGCCATTTTCTTTCGTTCTTTAATTTTGAACCAAAAAAAAGGGACAAAGATGTTGAACACTTTGCTTACCACCAACATTGCAGTTACAAAGTTTGAAAGGGCACAGGTTAAATCTGTTAAGTTACACTTTAAAATTACCGTGACCAATAAGGAATTGTGGGATTTTAAAATTTGTAAAAAAAGTGATCACAAGTCAGTCTTTGTGAAATGGTTGGAAAAAATTTCTTTGTCAGAAAAGAATGATCTGATTGCGTGTACTAAGTGTTCCAAAAAGTGATAACATTTTCTTCAATTTTTTTTTCTTGATTTTATTTCTTCAATTAATTGATAAATAAAAAATCTAGCAATTGAAGTTCTTGAAATTTTAAATTTTACAATTTTAATAGTTTGTTTAATTTAATATAAAATTCAATCCCACTTTTTACATACTCAAACCTACCGTAAATTATGTGATTTTCTTTTCAAACATCAGTACAACTTTAGAAAATTCGTAAATTACTTAAAAATATAGTCAAATCAGAGCCTATATTTTAGCAATTGCATTAAAAAGTTACTCAGAATAAATAAAAAAAACTCACATCTGAGAAGTAACTGAATATTATTCCGCTGATCATTTTGGAGAACAAGCATATCAAGCAAATTTTAAAAAAAGGATCTGTTCAATTATGAGAAACATTTTAAGCTTTTTGATGTATGCATAAAATACTATCTAAAAATCGCAGCAGTTAAAGATATTGGTCTAAAATTTGTTCTGATATATATGTATGTGTGTGTTATAGTATTTCTCATATTATCCAGTTATAATTTTTCCCATTTATCCCTGTTACGGACCATTGCACACATATCATCCCTTTTCACCTCGCCCCTCTTGTACGGAGAAATGGAACAACCCTCTTTTTTGTGTACATTGTTTGTTTCTTCTCTGTGTGTTGTTCGTTCGAGAATGAATAAAGAAGTCGCTATTCGTTGGTAAAAATTCATTCAATCTTTTTTCGCATTTAAAAACAATTTGTAAGCTATCGACACATGTGCAAAGTTTGTACAATCCCGTTTATAAATATTTATAATCCACTGCTAGCTTGATTAATTTTTAATTTCTCTCAATATTTATGATACTCTACTAAACTGTTCGTAGAAATTAATTTCAACACACAACGAGAATATTTATTTTAACTTATCTTGGCAACAGTTAAGAAAATTAACAAAATAAGTATTTTAATCTTGAATTGATAAATATTTAAAATTTAATTTTTTAGTATCACACAAAAGAAATTGTTACATATTTTCAATGCACGTTCTTAGAAAAGCTATTATTATGATGATAATTTTGTGAAAGGAAAATTATGCAAATAAATATTCCAGTTACGCTCACATCATTTTTCTGAAAGATTAAAAATGGTTTCCTCCTGAGAGTACTTTTACAAACTTAATTGATAACGGAACAGTTTTAATGGACGTGGATTTTTGAATGCTAATAGGTACCCTATTCAACGTATTAGCATCAACACGCAAGCATTTCGCGTGTGCCGCCTTGATTCACTCCTCCCTCATAGAAGAGTTCTACAAAAACTACTAATAGAGAACAATCAGAAAGTCACGAATCCAGCTCAGGGCTCTACTTTTCATCTGAAAGCTTTGTTATCTTTCATTTGTAAAACTGATGCATGAAGAGAGCATAGTCTTTCGCTTCAGGCAAAGTCTAAAAAAAAAAAAACAGTATAATGCTTATCACAAAACTAACTGCAATTTAGCCTTTGGAAAAAAAAAGTATGAATACATAAATAAAAAACACCATTTTCTCTGTTTCACTGTTCTGTAATCTTTTTTTTTTCCTTTAAAAAAAAAAGAAAGAAATCTACATGCTAGTTTTTTTACGATCATTAATTTTCTTCTGTCTTCAACTAGGAAAGGAACAGTTTTTACCATTCACCATATGTCTTCACAGTCTTAAAAAAATGAGTTTTTTTACGCTTAAATTGACGTCTTTTAACAGTAACTCTTCACGGAATTACAGGATAAAAGCAGTTTTTGTTTAACAGCTGTGCGTTTAATTAACACTATAACAAAAAAATATATATACAGCTAATTCCACAATTTTAAGAAGAAATGGACTCATGTGATAGCACTTAGAATTCGTATAATGCCATTCTAAAGATTTAAATTCTAGTTGGAATCTTTCATGACCCGTATCGGAAATAAGCTACGGATACTAAAAGAGCGAAGCACCTGGAGGCTCTCGACCAATGAGATAGTTTCAAATTCGAGTGACGTCATGCAATGCGGGAGAGGTTTCACAGCTGCTGAATGTTTCATAACCCACACGGCTATTGCTAAGACCTAACAAAGCGTTCTAGTCCCAGAAAACCAGCATGTTAGTTCGAGTTTTATGGTTGTTTCGTGAGTCCTGGAAATCCTCCAATGTTTGCAGTTTTCAATTTCTCCTCTTTCATATACGTATTAAATGTGTGGGAGTACAGAAAATGGGATATAGAAAATTCAAATATGTTCAGATGAAAAACATACACAAATAGAGTAGAAATATACAAGAAAAAAGTAAACCGCATGAAATATATGCTAAAATAGACTACAAACTATATGTTAACAAACACTACACGAAAAATGTAAATTAATTTTTGAGCAAAATAATAATTTTTCAACAACAAATTAAAATGAAATATCAATTCAGTTTAGTAATAAAACACATGTGAAATATACAAGAATAGAACTAGATTTGGAATAACGAGGAAAATAAGAATAAAAAAAAAACCATAATTAAAAAGAATTCTTTGGCTTAAATCATCATTGTGAGATCAATTTTTTTTAATTAGTAGCAGCTGTAGAATAATTTAAATTTGAAACTCGAGTTAAATTTAAAATAAATCAAGTTTTGCGATGAATGACGATATTTGAAAAGCATTTTTATTTTCAATACGGAAATATTTTGTGATACAGTTTAAAGTATTTTCTCGTTTGTTAACAGTGTTACGAAACAAAAATTTAAAAAAAAATGTCTTTGAATTATACATTTGAAGAAAATATCTTTTCCTAAAAAAAAGCAAGTATTGAAACAAAATTTTTTGCTGTCCTTTCATCAGTAAAACCATTATAATTTTTCAAACTTTATTTCTACTTTCCGAATTAATAGATCTTAATCGAATCAATCCTACATATGAATAAGGCAAAATAAAATGAAAAATGAAATGGTTTTTCGATAAACAATAAAATAAATAAAAATAGCTTTTCAAAATAAGTATGAATTAAATCTCAAAACATTTTTCTATTCATATATAGCATCATTAAAATATTCTATCAAAATAAATCCTTTCCATTAAAAAAACAAGCGAATTTATAATTGAAATATAATCTTAGTTTGTATAAATTTGAAACCCAAAAAGGAACAGAAAGATAAAGAAAATAAAAAACAAAATAAGAGTATAAGAGAGAGAGGATAAACAAAAATCCCTCATAGATTATATTATGATTACAAATAAAAAATAACGTAATGTTTAGTTTTCTTAACATTTAATTAGTATTACATCTATTTTGTAAAATAAATTCTTCCATTGTTGTTAAATCATTAAAATATTTATAACAAGATTTCAATTCAGTTTTTTTTCCTCCCTTATTTCAATTATTTAAATATTCTTTTACTGTAATTCCAGAATTCTATTATAGAAACCTCTTTTTCAGAAATACTTTCTTCGAAAATTCTTTATTATGATATAAAGATTTCTGTAAATTAAACACAAGCATGGCGAAAGCGAACAATGCAAACCATTGAAATGCAGAATGTGTAAAATTAGTTTACAAAATAACGTCTGCCGAAACTGAATGAATTTCAACTCGGGGATTAAAATATTATCTTTTAAAATAGGAGTAGAGTTAAATTACTCCTTTAATTGAAGTTTATTTACATAACTTTAAACGAAGCATAGATTAAATTTAAATACGAATAAAGATGTTGAGCTTTGGTAATTATTATTTAAAGAGTTAACAATAAATATGTAATGTTCTCTTTTTACTAAGACGCCTTTCTTAAACGTAAGCAAATTTGTTTTTTGAAATATAATGTGGAATATTTGCTAAGACAAATATTTTTTAATACTGAAAAAAAAAGGAAATAAAAGAGTTTTTATATTAACAATAGAGGTGAGGAAATAAATGTTAAATTGAAAATGCTAATGGAGCATGTTTTTGTATATTGTATATGCTTACAGTTTTCATTGAATAAAATTATTTGTTTACGTTAAAAATATTCTCAAAATGAAAAAAGAAACAATTTTGGGACACATTGTTCACGTTTTATACCGAACATAAGATAAAAAGCGATAAAAGAATTTATTTCGTTAAATCGCTCTTTTGTTTCCTCTATCTTTTCAAATAGAGAAGTGAAAAACTATGTTTAAAATACATCTTGCTCCTCAAAACTTTCAGAGGGATTTTTTTTAATTTTAGTTTTTGAAATTGGCATAAGATTTCATTCCACTCTTAATCATTACACGAAATAGTCTTGTACCATTTTTTTTTTTTTGTAACATTGGTTAACAGTTCTAAAGCTTGCTCTTTGTATGTTATTGAAAAGTAAAATTATTATTTTTTTATGCAGATGAAAACAAAAACAAAAATAAAAAGCATGAATTAAAACAAAAAAACTTGCAATTTTCGTGTTTTTAAGGTTTAAAATTACCAGGTCCTTTGACAAAACCTTCGTATTGTTTTATAGTTCAGGGTTAATATCATTCTCACTCTTGTATTTTTTGAGAAAAGGTGTTATTATCGCACATAGTATTTATTTTTAAACTTATTTTGTACGATTAATATTTTTAATAATTTCTTTTCATCAAAAGACAAAACTTTCCACACTTTCAGAGATTTGTGCTTAGTTAAAAATACTTTATCTTTTAAAATACGAAATTTTCAATATAGATACCTTACATAACTATATTTTTTTCCTGTTTTATATATTTTATCACAATTTATTTTTCCCTTTTCACAAAATAATGAGCTTCATAGCTGAGACTGAGGGAGCAGCTACAATTAATAAAAATAATAAACAAGTATATGAGGGTTGTTATAACAGCTGTCATGAAGAATCCTTAAAACAATTCATAATCGGCTTTCATCCGACAAACTTTATTTGCCGTACTAAAGATCAATGTTTACTTCGAAACGACAGCTGATTACAGTACTATCTGAGTCTCTTGAAAAAACACTTATTTTTTATACATATCTCTTTCTTCCATAATTCGTTTTTGTTTAACTTTCATCTTGGAAAGTTTCATACTTATGTTCGTCTCAAATTTTCCATGTTATCATCTGCTCTCCGGGGTCAAGTGTCCACTGAAATATTTGTTTCGATCAGAGTACTTAAGAAAAAAGATATTCTAGAAAAACAACTTTTTTTAAGGAAAAAATGTAGAAAAAAAAAATCTTTCTGTTTTATTTTTTCTTGTGTTTAATGTATGGATATAAATGGAAATATTTTTCAGTTTAAACAATAGAAATGAAACAATAAAAGGAGTTTAGAACTGTATATTAATGAATAAATAAGTGTTATTTAAAAAGATTTTTTTTCTCAATACTTTCCTATTTTATCTAAATAAATCACCCTAGAAATTGATTTAAAATGATTAATTACTATGTAGATTAAAAACCATTATGAAAAAATACCTTATAAATAAGAGATTTCAAAGAAATAACTGCAAAATATTTTAACAAAATATTAGAACACTCATTTGTTTTATTTCTTCATGTGTACGGTAAAAAACAATTCATATGGTAAAATTAAAGGTTAATAGGATAAATAAAACTTTATTTTAGTAAGGAAATCAGAATTAAAAATTATATAAATAGATGTATTTTTTTAAAAAAGAAATATTTAAATCTGAATATATTTTATACTCCTATATGACATGTGCATTACGTTGCAAGAATCATTTTCGAATTTTTGAAAAAATTTTTTTTTTTTTAGTGGTCCAGGAGTTTATTGTAATAGAAGTATGATTAATCTATTGTATTACGTTGGGCTATATTCTTAAATTGTGATAAATTAATTAAAAATAATATGTAAGAATATAGTAAGGTTATACAAGCAGGTCAAAGCAGAATAGCCACGGTATAATACTGTAGAAAACTCTTAGAACGCGAAGATTGCAGAGTTAAACATAGCTTCAAGTAGACAATCTTCCTCTTTTTTGCTTTTATAACGGAGCTGAAATAAAAAGAGGGAAAGAATCAAAAAAATTTTTTGTAAGGATGATTGTGTCTATTCCTATAGCTTAAGAAAAGTTTATAAGTAAACTGCTATAAAAAAAAAATGTAACACAATGAAGGAATCATCCGAATGAAATGAAATTTGCAGGCAAATGTCAATTATAGGATGTTATGCAAAATAGTAAAATTTCAAAGCCACCACGCATGCGTGGTGTGATGCTGAAAGCGTATAAATGGAAGGCTGTAGCGGGACGGGGAAAATTTGCTGCTAATACAAATATTAAAATTTTAGGTACAGTACAAAATTCTTTCATACGTATGATTGTCAGAGCCGCAAGATATATACGCAATGACGACATTCGTAAAGCCTTAAAATCAATAGTTTTGAAGCTCATATTCAGAAAATTGCGATTAACTTTTTAAATGCTTTACCAGAAACCAGTAATGTAACATTAATACTAATTTAGTTCCTTACAATCCTAACATTAATACTAAAAGACCAAGAAGAATTCATCTTGATTCTTATAATCCTCCATAATATTTTTATCTTCATTGTAATAATTTTTAATTATTGCATCTAAGTAAATTTATATTTCGATCCTTTCTTTTAATTTTTGTCATGTTACATTCTATTTTACCCCACTGGACAAGCTCCTCCCACTTTCTCTTCTCTCAGCCCCTGGGCAGTCAACCAGAGTCTATACTCCCTATTACCATTGACCAACCAGACAGCAACCTCTAAGCTCTCACCCAAGCCAAAAAACTTTTTCACGATATCATGTAGAAGAACCTTAGGCACGCCTCCCGGACCTCCGCGTCTCAACCAATGACCATCATGCCTCTGAGCATAACGCAAAATCTCTATTTTCATTAGTTCCAACATCAAAGCTTATCAGATATGGGATTGAGAACTGTTTCACAGTCCAGATGCCCACAGAAGAACGCCTATTCACGACGTTGAAAATCATTCATGGTTATTTGTTAGTGGCGAACACTTAGTGGGACCAAAGTATGCCTCCACAACGAAATAGGGTAAAATTTCAACAACTTACGGAGTTCGAACGGGGGAAGCCTTCGTGAAGGAGGATTTCCCCGCAGTGTAATACGTGTAGCTGCTGACGTGCAGTGAAACAGGTCCACGGTGATGCGAGTTTGAAGTAGTGGACCGACAAGCACAGGATAACTAAGAAAACTAGGAGTGAACAACGGAAGGCTACATCAGCGCGCAATGATAGACTCCTGGTCAGCATGGTGGTGAATGACTGTAGTTTCCTCCAGGCAGTGGGCAGCATGTTGGTCTACTGCTACAGGTGTATTAATGTCGGCCTCGTCAATTCGTCGACGTCTGCTGCACCGTGGATTGCGGGCAAGTGTGCCTTTATACAGGATACCTCTCACGGCAAACCATCGATGGCTACGTCTGCGGTGAACGTCCGCGCAGCTCCTCCAGGCAGTTGGCAGCACGTTGGTCTACTGCTACAGGTGTATTAATGTCGGCTTCGTCAATTCGTCGACGTCTGCTGCACCATAGATTGCGTCTAAGGAATTCTTTATACAGGATCCTCCCCACGGTAAACCATAGACGGCTGCATCTGCAATGTGTCCTGAACACAGAACCTGGCTTGCTGATTAGCAACAAGTTGTCTTTTCTGACGAATCCCGCTTTAATTTGTGGAACCATGATGGCCACATTCATGTCAGACGTTATGCCGGTGAACGCTGCCTTTTAAGTGCATTATCGAACGTCATAGTGGCCGAAAACCCGGAGTTATGGCCTGGGGTTCGATTTTGTATCATGGATGATCTTAATTGCTACGAATTGAGGGTAATTTGAACAGCATCAGGTACGTCCGTGAAGTATGAGCCCTAAATCATTCCCTTCATTCTAGGCATCCCTGCAGCTATCCTTCAACAGGATAATGCACATTCACATGTTGAAAGGAATGTTCGAGACTTCCTCTCAGCCCAACACATGCAAATCCTTCCTTGGCCGGTTTATTCGCCGGATATGTCGCCTATTAAACACAGGAGGGATTTGGTTGATCGGTGTCTAACTCGTGATCCTCTTTCTACAACTTCAAAAGACTAACTTAAGATGAGCACACAAACAATATAGAATTCTCTTCCACAAGCAGACATTCAACATCTGTTTGACTCCAGGCCACATCGTATAGCAGCACTCATTGTAACTTGTGGTGGCTACACCAAATACTAATTTCGTACACTTAATTTTTTTTTTTTTTTTTGCTTTGAAAATGTGTTAATTTATTCGTACCAATACAAGTAATTTGTGTACTACATTTCATTCCATTTTGAGGACTCCTTTATGGTGTTGCCAAACAGCAGTATAATGTTAAGCACCTAAGCTTAAAATGCACATTATATAACATGTATCAAAAATTAATGGTATTTTTAATAAATTATGTTGTTGTTATGTGGTTACTAATGCCACCTACCTGACGATATTAGATCGAGGCCTACGAAATTCCTCGTGGTTAAGGGCTAGATCTACGCCTGACGTTAGCCTTAGCTTTGAGCACAATGCAGGTGACAGTATGTTTTGTGGCTCAGTCTCACCCCAATTTTGTGAAAGAACCTTCTAGGCGTGGTCAGGGACCTTAAATATAATAAATTGTACTTAATATATGAGAACTGATGTAACTGAAATGTCTATAATAAGCTTTCTGTACGAAAACATTTACGTTTGGAATGAAATATAGTGAATAATTCTTGAATAAAATGAAGAGAGAAATAAATGCAAGTTTTAAGGGTTAACATTTATTTCATGAAAACAAATATATTTTAAAGGAATGTGGTCTACAAGAAAAAAACCTTGATGTTAAAACTAAAAAAAAATAATCCTTAAACAATCATATCTAACATTTATGCCTTGAAGAGTTATTTAAAATCCAATTTTTTTCAAATTAAGAACTAAATTGCTTCTGTACAAAAGTCTTATAAGATCTGTCCTGACTTATGCATCAGAGACTTGGTCATTGATTTTACGTGATGAGGAAGCCTTGGGAATTTTCGAGAGAAAGATCTTACGCTTCATTCTTGGTGGGATCCAAGTGAATGGATCATGGAGAAGAAGATCTAACTTAGAAGTCTACAAAATTTACAAACAACCTGATATTGTCAAATTACAGAGACTTAAATGGGCTGGTCATCTGGCTGGAATGAATAATCGTTGTTGCAAGAAAATCTTTCTAACAAAGCCCATGGGAAATAGACCTCGGGGCAGACTCCCGTTAAGATGGAATGACTGTCAAAAAAGATATAAATATTTTAAAGGTCAAAAACTGGAAAACAATTGCCAAAAGTGGAGAAGCCTGGAGAAAACTTCTGGAGAAGGCGAGGGCCCACCCAAGGCTATCGAGCCAGTGAAGAAGAATCATAACTAACAATTATCAAATAAAACTACATTTTTTATCAACAAAAAAAAACTTTTCAATTGAATAACTATGTTACAAATAATTTTTATGTCATCGCCGATGTTCTGGATCTCTTTATTTGACAAAGGCATTTTTGCTGTTGCTGCCATAATGCAACGTTCTCATAGAAATAAAGATGGCATTCGAACTTTTTTAATGATATTCTGAAGTGAAATCAGTAGTAAATTCTCAAAATAATATACAATTCACAAAATGCCATTTCCTTTTAAACTTTGAGGAATTTTACCTGTAGTTAACTAAAATAAATATTTCGTCCTCGAAGCTGCTGTTGAAGATACTGAATATAAGTTCTGCTTATACTGAGATTTAAATTTCGGACAGGGTTAGAAATCCTCTCTCCCTCCTTATTTTATAAAGCGTCTTTACAGTTCACATCCCTCAACATCTATTCCCTTTTTACATTCTTCTTATTTTACATTCCAATAGATCTAAGAATTTTTTCAAGCATTCTTATACCAGACTCGGGGAAATTCTATTTCGGTTCGAATGAAATTCCTCCCTTCCCCCCTTCGTACAAGTTGCACACTTTCCCCTTTTCCACCTCCCTTTTTTTTATATTTATTATTATTTCATTCCATTTTATTTTATTTTTCATTTTTCAGTATCAGAATGTTTCCTTCAGAAATAGTGAATATCTAGAAAGAGATGGAAAACTGCTGTCTGAAGTGTTTTTGCTCCTTCTATTTTGTTTTGCATTACACGAACATACCTCGGGTTATTTCTTAGGGGTGCGAAGGAAGGTAGATTTTTCCTTCTTTTTTGATCCAAGATGCCAGTTTCGAGCATTACAACTACTGTAGAAGTAGTATGTAGACGAGATTGGAAGCTTTACACTTCACTCGTTTTTTCTTTCTTTCTTAAGAAAAAGAACGATGAGAAATATGGATACAAAAAAATATTTTATTTTTTTCCACTTTTAAATGTAATGGAAGTATCGCTCATGCTACTATGCACATATCAAAAGAAGATTCAAATATTTTTTCGGTGTTTTTATAGTGATTTTCTAAAACATTTTCGTAATTTTTCTCTCTTTATACTTTATATTTTCTATTTATCTTAAAAATCTCGAGGAATCTATAGAATAAAGAACGATTCTATTCAAGTATAGCTCTATTTTTATTTCTTGTTTCTTCCTACGCTGTGAGAAAGAGTTAATAGTAGGTAATAGATAATAATTAGTGGCAAAAGAAAAGATAATAATAGTAAGTAATAGATACGATAATAATAGTAAGTAATAGATACGATAATAATAGTAAGTAATAGATACGAAAAAAAAAATAATAGTAAGAATTAGTAGTAATAAATTAAATAATGAATAGACGAAACTCATAAAAAGATATCTGTATTTATTCAGTTAGATCGAAACACTTTAAATATGATTTTCCGCAGATTTCGTCATACATTTTTTAAAAAACTTTTAAGCAAATGTTTAAATTATTTCAAATATTACATTTCTTTCAATAGAATATAAACCGTGATCTTTTATCGAAAACTTAAAAGTATTTAAAAGAAAGAAGTGCAAACATCTCTGGTTTGAAAGGAAATGCATATCACAGTTGTACTTAAATAAATATAAATATACACGGTGGTGCTGAATTCATGGCAAGAACTTTAAGGTAGGTACAGGAAATTGTAACAATCATTTTCAATTTCACAATAATTTCATACTATTATCATCACAGCTTTGATTTAAAAATTTAAAAAACTCTAATTTTTCTTAATGTTATTTTTATTTGCTGATTTTTAATTTATTGGTATTACAAGTTTTTGTTGCAAAAGTTGGCATCTTTTTTGTAATGAATCTTGATGTGAGAATTCGGCAGTTAATTGTTAAAATTCGAGTTGATACGTGTTTTTGACACGTAATATAAAAAGCTGTTGCTTTTATTTTTGTTTTAATTTTATATTTAACTATTTATTATTTAAGCTTGTTTTTACTATTTAAACTTTTTTTCAAATTTTAATTTTTACATGGCAATATCTTGTGATGGTTTTCATTTTCGGCATTTATGCCTCGTTATATTTTTGTTATTTTGTAAACTCCGTATAAAACATATTTATCGTGACTTTGGTCTGATGAGGAAGCAAAAAATGTCCCACTATCATTAGAAGGAGGGAAGAGTTCCTTCATCTGTGTGTGTGTGTTAGTAAATCAACTACACAACACAAACACCACGAAAATACATAAACAATTTCTGCATAGTATACTAATGAGATCAGCTTTGGATCATATGACCGATCACTCAACTCTACAGCATTATACCCATTAGCTCATCACAGAAGCTTGCTGTAACAGCGCGTGAATGACTTATGAGTAAATAATAGGTGAGTTAAGAGATACCATGTGCAATCTTGAGGTTTCATTGCAGTGGCGAATCCTGAATTCCAAACTCAGGCAAACGTTTCCCACAGAAAGAATAATTTATAATATTGTGCTTCATTCAAATTACAAAATTAGAAATTTATTAATAAGAAGTAAAATATGTTAAGAAAATAGTGTTAAATAGAACGTAGATTTGCTGGAATTTAAAAGGGAAGATTGGAAACAAAAGAAGAAAAAATTGAAGGAGGTACTATATATTTTTCACAATTTCAAACGGAAATTTTAAAATAATTTTTATACTGAAATTGTACATTTAAATCTTTTGAATGACTTCGAAAAAAAAATGTTACTAAGTTCTAATTTAAAAATGTTTCGAAACATGTGAAAAAGAAAAGAACAGGAAGTTTTTCAGCCAAATGTATGGAAGAATTCATTAGAATCATTCCCATAAATGGGCCAAAACATTATAAAATAAGTAAATAAAAAAGAAATATGATAATTGCAATAAATATTCATAAAAAAATAAGCATATTATAAATGGAGAACATCCCTTCAAAATTATACTTCGTTTTTTAAAAAAATGATTTTTCCTGCTTGTTCGTTGTTCATCTTCAAATTTTATTATTAAAACTATTCCAATGTTAAAGGATTAAAGATTTATCACAAAGTTTGATAACAACGATTTTTGTTTATTTTAAAAACTTTTAGTTTAATTATGAATTTACATATATAAAGTTACTTTTTATTTTACTTATTCAAAACTTGTCAATATCAACATTGACCAACTTAAGCGAAATACCTGTTTTAACTTTTCATTATAAACTAGCTGAAATGCCCGCGTTCTAAAGTTTTAAAAACCAAAATTTATGTATTATAGAATTATAATATCTTTAGTGAGGCTAAAATCCTGTATAAAAAGTAGTATAACCAAAAATTAAAAATATTTTTTTCAAATGAATGTTCACATGAAATAATTTTAAGCAAATTGCAATTTGCCTCAAAATAAATAATAATTAAACAAAAACAAATATTTCAATGTAAGAGAGAAAATTATCAAGCTAAAGAGTAAATAGATATGAATGAATGTAAATATAAATAAAAATTACAGAAAAGTGTGAAATTAGTGAGTTTCTGCTATGGGAACTATGGGTGAAATAACCTGCAATAGATGAACTGAAAGAAAAAATTAATGATAAAGTGATTCACTAAATGCTATCATAAATAAGAAATATTAGGAAGCCTTCAACTGAAAAAAAATTAAATTAGCATTGCACCCATACCTCATATAATACTATCTAACATCTCTGCAATACATCTAATATACAGTATTAGAAGTAATTCAATACTAAAAACATTTAATTAGTATAAACTAAAATCAAAATCTACCTAAAACAGGTCCCCATTGAAATAGTTCAGAACCAACAACAGTACTGAATGAAACAAATAATAAACCATGTTGCTAAAAAATTAATTATTGAAACAATACTCATTATAAATTGTAAAATAAATACCAATGTTCATGATAAAGAGTTGCTTTCAATTTTAACATTATTGAAGTTCAATCTGAAACAGAAATATTTGTATATATCAATTTGTAGGAATATAATACTGTAGTATTTGTTGCGTATGTATTTAGTTTTATAAAACTATGATAAATTAATGATTTTAAGAAAAAAATTAGTTGCTGTTGCTCTGTAAATTTCTTAAATTTTATAACTGTAAGAAGTTTGCTAGTTTGATTTAACTTACGTGAAAAACATTAAAAAAATTCATTCTTACTCATAAATGTCTCTGTCAGTAAAGTTGTTTTGATAAATATTTGATTTTGTCAGTTCATTATTTTTAATTTTTACCCTTTGTCTAGTTTTTTAAAGGTTATTTTTACATATATTTTTTCATATTTTCTATGAAAATGTTTCTGTTTTCTTAAAGTATATTTCTAAGCAATTATTTCTTGAAATGCAGTCCTGTGATTTATGATAGTTCTCTTTTTGTGAGATAAGTTCGTGTAGCTTGCTTTTGATGCACTTGGAATGTCAAGATTTAATTTTTTATGAATTAATTTTAGTGTTTCCCGATTTTTTCCATTATTTCTGACAGTATTTTTTTTCCTTCTAAATTTTAGTTCGACCTAGTATGCAATTAAAGGGAAAGGTTGGCGCCTAAAAGCTTATTTAATCCTGCAATCTCCGTCCTAAGCTTAAGAGCTTGATAATGTATTTTTTTAATCTTGTATAGTAATTTTTTTATAGTGATGTATGAAATAAATCTCAAATAAGAGATGTGACAAAAAAAAAAACAGTTATTGATTTCGAACGCAATGATATTCGATTTTTAAATAGCATTAGAAATAACAATTAAAAACAGAATCACAGACAATCTTTAGGATTTCTTTTCTTAAAACAATTTTTACTTGCTGTAATCAAAAATCGATAGTGATATACGTAATTTAAGTAAAAAAAAAAAAAAGGAAAAGGAGTTCACTACGAATTCCTAAATATTACTTTTGGAATTTTTATTACATGCTTTTACTTTTTTTTATAAAAGTAAGTGCTGATTGAAAACATCTGCTGAGTATATTATATCTTATTTCCTTCTTTAACTGCTTCTTAAGAAAAACACTCGCGTTTATATACAATTTAACTTAAGATCGGCTCCGTGTTTCATAACACAGAACATTTCAACACCTATCGAATTTCTACTGAAACTTGTTCATTCCAGAACAAAGCACATTGCCGCTTGTTACTGTCACGGGAACGGGTGAAATATGTTCTGAACATCTTTCAGCCTTTCGAACACCCGAAGTGACGATGGAAAAACAACCCTTCATCTTTCATTCTCCTTCTGGTTGGCAGTCTTTTAATTGGAATGAGAACTTATCCACTAGCCTCATTTGTCAAGCCAGTATCTTTGGACACAAAGTCAATAATCCCTCTGCAGTGGTATGTATTGGCTTGTTTATCGAGTGATACTGATAACGTTTGAGGGGAAAGGGCACAGGACAAGTGGTCCAGCGGTTTACTTTGAAAGATAAAAATAAGAACGTAAGGGGAAGATAGATGTATGTGAGGAGAGAGATAAGATATGAATGAAGGAAACTGAGAGAACGTACATATTTCAGAAATGGATAAATAAGTATCTTAAGTGGAGCTTTCGCACCGATAAAATGGTAGAAAATTTCTTGCTCAAAATAACATGACGAGAAGAACTGACCGATTGGTCCTTTTTGTTTCTGTGGTTCTATGTTCGAAGTAAGGTGCAAATAATCAATTCGAAACAGAAGAAACTTTTTTCGTTAATCTAGGACGAAAACAAATCAGAACATGTATATATACCCAGTAAAAACTTTGAAAATCACTAAATCAATAAACTTTCTAAATCAATTGGTAAATATTATAATTTTAAAAAACTAAAAAATACCCTTTTGTAGTAAATCGAACTGTAACTTAAACTTTTAGTCGCTGAATCTAGAAATGGGATCCGATATTAGTCGCCAGATGGGATTTGAAAATGATAAATCGTTAATCTTGATGATCCTGATCAGGACAATGGAACAGAACCATTAAATTATCATACTGCCATCGGTCCTGGACAAGTGAGCAAAATTTCGAATTAATCTGAGATTTTAAAATGGGTAAAAATGGAGTTCAAAGATTCCGATACATACAAGTGAAACTTATAAAAGAGTGTTAAAAATGGAAGCATTTATTACTTAAAAGCAGAATATATAAAATAGTGAGGAACAATACGTGATGCCTGTGAGATACTCGATACAAATTTAAAGAGTTGACGATTTAAAAAATGAAAAAAATTGAGGAAGGTAAATGTTTTTTTATAAAAAATGGTTGAAATATATTTTTTCCTGATATTAGTTTGAAACTCTTTTTTTGCAACAATCATGAGATAAAGTTTGCAATGCCTTCCTGTCTTTTTATTTTATTAAATGTTTTCATAAACAAAACAAAAATAAGAATAAAGATTATAAAACTCTTATTCGCGTATTTTAAAAAGCATATACTCCTCTTTCTGTGTTTTTTGTAAGATACACCAAATGTGTTTTAAAATCTATTTTTTAATCAACTGTTAAGAGAAGAAATATAATTTTAACCAATGAATTCATTCAATTTCTTCACATTAAGATATCCGACTACCCTAAAATTGTAAATTTTGAAAAAAATTGACATTTTTTATGCCTATTCTCTAGATACTATCTTATTTTAGCTTTATAAAAATACCAAGTTTATTATTTTCCGTTCAATAGAAAAAAAACTACAAGTGTTTTAGTAAAAGTAGATGTCATTACTTTAAGCAAATGAGTGAATATTAGCATCCCACTGTTCAGCTACACGAGGGCTTTTGGGGACGGTCCGCGTAATTTTGAACCATGGTCAAGTGACGCGGACGACACCTGAGCTGGCACCCCCCTCTCCTAACTACCACACCACACCAACGGGAGGACGTTTGAGCTCTCGACAGATTTAACGTGCATCGCTCCCCTACACGGCGGGTCTTCAGTGGTACTGGAATCGAACTCATGACATGCTAGCCACGATCCGATGCCTAGACCACTCGGCTACCGCTACCACTACTTTAAGCAAGAAGTCATATTTTAAAAAGCGTTTTACTCGAAATGTGCTTTTTTGAAAATGCTCAAACGGGGACAACGATTGCTCAAAAAATTTTGAAAATAATTATCTGAAATTTTTTGTGTATTCTCTGTATAATAGTAGAAGTGCTTTAACCTTGGAATTGATCAATCACTGTTCTGTTACAAAACTTACAGTTCCTTATGTCAATTTAATCACTGTTATCACTGTCAATATATCACTGTAATTTGAATTTTAAACAATTTAAGATAAAGTGCTCAAGTTTTTGATGTGTAACATCTTTTCTCTCGGTTGCTGGATATTTGTAGTAGTGATTTTGTGAAAAGGGACGGAAATGTATAACAGGAAACCGGGGCGCGCGCTATTTGATTTGACCAATGAGCGCGCGCGGTGGCGTCGATCGACTTGGCCTGTCACCCCCTCCTCTTCATAGTTTCTTTACTAATGATGACCTGCTTTGTGCAGGGGAGGGCTTACACACTAAAATCCCCATGTTTATCCTATGGTGCCATTTTTTTAATGATACTTGGGGGGGGGGTCGATAGTACTACCTGTTTGATTAGGAAGTGCAAGGCCTCGAACCCGCCAGGTGCCCCCCCCTCCCCCGGGCAGCATTTTGCCAATAGCTCGACACCTGAGCCTCTCAGTCTGCTCAGACCTAGTTCATTCGATCCCTCTGCCTCCATTGTATATTCTCACCAAATTTCTTGCTCATAGGATCATTCTTTGTATTTTATTTCAACGTTTTAAACTTTTTGAAATGTATTTGAGTCTCTGCTTTGAGATTTAAGCCACAGGTTTCCCTTGGCGAGACCCATCCATTTATCCTCTTAGCCCTCTTTTGGTTGACCTAGGGGGCTCCAGCATTAAAATATCATGTTCCCATGTTATTCCTATAGGGATGGGTAAAAATTTTGCCCCCCCCCCATTTGAAATTGAGCTAGGGTCTTGATATTTGGAGGTTCAATAGATTACATCATATCGCGAGATACTCAAGAAATCGACCTCCTCAGGTGCTCCCCCTCTACTACAGGGCTATTTTCTTTATATCTAGGATCCTAGGCCACCTTGGCCATCCATTCCTGCCTGATTCGATAGATATCCCTATGAGCTTTCTGCACAAAAAATTTTATTGCAATTTTAATCCTATTTCTTCTCCACCCCCATTCCACATTTCTAAAGTATTTAAAACTTTTTTAAAATCGTCATCTCTTCGAAGATTTTTGAGTCTTTGCTTTGAAACTCGAACCATAGGCTCTCCTCGTCGAGCTGCGTCTTTTTGTCCAATTTGTTCTATGGTAGTGGGCCAGAAGGGGGTTTCGTCGCTAAAATTAAAAACCCCATGTTAATCCTATGGGGTTTGAAGGTTTGGTAACGTCACGAACCAATTGATTTGGGATGATGATACTTGAGGAATCCCCCCTCTTCGCTTAGTTCGGAGTTGTCTGTGTTCGTTCTCGACACTGATGTCTCCCCCCCCCCCTCATGGGGAGTTAGTTTCGTTATTTCTTTCTGCCCTATCTCCACCCCATTTGCACCTACAGGCCCAGGACCTGCTGTGTTCGATTTATCTCCTTTTTCTCCACAAACAGGCTGGGTGCCCACTTCTATTTTATTTAACTATTTTAAATTTTTTTAAATCGCAATAACTTGGGGTTTTTTCACGTCACACTCGGAATATTCACGACAGTCTCTGCTCTTCCCCAAATTGAACAAGAATAATTATTTTGTTATTTAATAAAATAATATATTTATTTTAGGTTTTTATTAAAAGTGAACATCTTGCTTTAATAATTATTTGGTTAAAGTGCATAAAAGTAATCTTAACAACAGAATAAAAACAGATAAGGAACTAAAAATCATGTCAATGAAACAGAGCTTAAAGGTAAACCCTATGTTTGGTAATAAAATTGATAGAAAAGTTTTTGATTTTTGTCTATGATGTAATCAGATCCAAGCACTAATTAAAACAATTTTATTTAAAGATTTCAAAAAATTAAAAGTTAATCAATCATTTTTTAATTCCTTATTCATAAAATTAATCAATTGTTTTCTTTTATTTAATAAAAAAGTTCTCATGACAAGGCATTTTCAAAATTAATTCCTTACATTTCATATCTTACAATATAAAAAATTGAAAAAGTACTTCAGAAACATAGAGTACCGGAAACTAATTTAAAAGTTCATTAGCCTCAAATTAAATTTAATTCATCCAACCAACCACACAAATTTAGTTCAAACAGACATTGTGTTAAAAACCCTAAGGATATCAAATAATAAAAAATCCCATTTGTGTGTAAAACAGTGATTCAATTCTTAATGAATCTCACTTTAAAAACCATATAATGCTTATTTAAATAAATACTCTCTCGATAACATTCAAATCAGCATTCAGACTAATTGGAACACATAGAAGAATGTTCTATTTTATCCATTTTCATGAACTAAAGCTTAACACCCAAGTACTGTAAATAGGAATCTCTTTTCATCAGGTATTCAATTACGTCTAAGCATACATACATAACCTTACACCATCTCGAATAATTAAAAAATAATACGAAGAGATACCAGATATATCTCTTGAATCTTCAAAGAGAACGTTTTTTTTTTTTTTCAAAATCATTTTCGAAGTTGTTTTGTGGGTTCTCTTTTGAAAGAGGAGAATTGAAGGAAAGAAAATAAAATAAAAAAAAGCACAAGACGAGAGAGAAAATGGGGGGGGGGGAAGCAAAGAATGAAAAAAAAAGTAGGGGACTGGAGGAATTTGTAACTAAGCACAGTGCGGTTGGATCGGTCTTCTGGGTGTGCGATGTGCCCTCATCGATTTTCTTGGGTCGTTGCTATGGTAACTGAACTCTGGAATGTGGTGTGGCTCTTTCAGTTTGGAAAAGTAGCAGCGAGACGATGTTCCCTTACAATTTATATACGTTCCGAACTCAAACATTACTCGAGTTCGTGTAAGCAGGCATTAAAAGCGAATTGTTCGAATTGGAATCATTTAATCTAAAATGTAGCACAACATTTTCGTAATTGCAAAACACACGTATGTTTTTTTTCTTCTACTTCCAGCAAATGTGAATGAATAATGAGAATAGGAAATGTAGTGTGTTTTAAGGACATTTTGTCACGAAATTCTAAGCATCGATTTTAAATTCCGAATGCTTACACTTTAAGGTATCCCACTACCCTAAAATTGTGAATTTTGCCAAAAATTGACAAATTTTTTTTATTATTTTATTTTATGGGCCAACTTATTAGCTTCATAAAAATACCAAGTTTACTTTTTTTCGTTCACTAGAACAAAAGCTACAAGAGTTTTTAAGTAAAAACAGATGCCACACATTATTTCAAGCAAGATGCCGTACCTTAAAACGCGTTTTACTCGAAATGTGTTTTTTTTTTTTTTTTTTTTTTTTTTTTTTGAAAATGCTCAAACGGGGACAACGTTGCTCAAAAAATTGTGAAAGTAATGAACTGAAATTTTTTGTGTATGTTCTGTATAATAGTAAAAGTGTTTTAACCTTGAGATTTATCAATCACTGTTTTATTACAAAATTTACAGTTCGTTGTGTTAATATAAACTCTGTTATTTTAAGCAATTTCAATTTTAAACAAAAGATAAGAACTCAAGTTTTTTGGAAAAATTAGAATATTATGTATCCTGAAGGTCATTTCAAAAATGAATAACATAACAACACATCACAATAGAAAAATTGAAAATTTGTTCACAAACTTTTGGTACAGAATGGGCCCCATTTATGTTATTTTTTGTAAATTTGTACCCATTTTTCCCATTTTAGTTTTAATACTTTATTTTTCTCTTCTTAATTTTAGCATATTTTTCTTAAAATGTGCTAAACCAAATCTAAAAACCTCAAAAAATCCCCATATCTCCATTTTTTTTTTTAAAGTTGTCGCAAGGAGTAGGATACCTCGAAATTCTAACTTGAAATTATAAATGGTAAAGAGTACGGGAGCTCAGAATTTATCCAGTATCTGCTAAGGATCAAGGAAGCAAAAATTTCGAAATGTAGTAAAAAAGTATTAAGGATATTTATAATAAATTTTACAAAGAGAAGAGATATATAAATTTCTTTGACATTTGTTTAATCATTTCTCATTTAATTTTAAAATGCATTGAATCTTTAAATAAACTGGTGTTTCTTTCTTTTTACTAACATATGTGACTAGTACTTTTACTGTTTGCTTTTTTTAGTTTTGAAGTTGTAAACAAATAAAGATTGCAATGTTACAGATGTAATTCTCTGTAACATGATTCAATTAGAATATTACAAATTTTAGGTAAAAGTTCCCTCGATACGTATTGGTAGAATTTATTAATCATAATCATTCAAGAAATCATTTTTTAAGCGAGTGACTTATACAGAAACATGAAATGGTATCAAGAATAAAGATTTATCATACTTTCCTCCTTGTACTTTTAATAACATATTTATAATTTTCAGTCTTCAAGTTTTACTTCACAAACTCCAAAGAGATAGAATGTTGTTTATTATATAACTTACTATCTTATTTTGTTTCAATATCTATTATTCAGATTTTTCTTGCTTATCTTTATGCATTCCATACAACCAGTGGCGCACACAAGGGGTGTGACCTAGGAGTCCGGACACCCCTCCCCAAAGCCCTTGAGTTTTTTTCGATTGATGATAATCCTATAACGTAAAGTTTTATTAAGTACTTGTAACTAACAATTTTTTCATTAATGCTAATTATTAATTCAATAATTCATTTTTTACTGTTTTTTGTTAACAAAATCGACAAAATCAGAAGAATCAATTGGTGTTGTCTTGAGGTATGATAGGAGTTGGGGGACTTCCGACCTTGAAAAATTTTTGTGTTCGCTACAGCATACAACTATTGGAGTATCCAGATTAAGTGAAATTTCTAAGTATTTTTAATACACAAGGAAAATATACTTAGATTATAATAAATACAATAATTGTATTGTATCTTTTTTTTAAAAAAAAATAGTTTCTTCCCCTGAAAAAAAAATTAGCTTACTCTTAGAATATTTTTTTTCTCCCATTCAGATTTAATTTCTTATATTTTTTAAAATTTATTTTATGAACTAAATTTTACAAATAAATAATTTTACTAAATCGTCTATTTTTAACTTAAGATTATTGCAAAAAAAACAAAAAAAAAAAATCTCATTTTTCCTCTATACTAAAAGTTTTCGTAAAAACAATTAAAAACTGTATTTCAAGAAATAATTGTACATGTTTGGGGGAAAATTACATAGTTATTATTAAAAATTTAAAAGACTTAAAGGGAACAAAATTGACAGAAACTGTGAATCGCTATAGTTTCAAAATGATACTAAAAATGCAGTATCATTTAAAGTATTATGATAAATTCATATACACTCTTGGTTGGTTTTTTGGTTATTACAAAGTCTTATAAGTGGCTGTCTTTTTGGTTTCTCAATTTGATTATATAATTCTTGATACACAAAAAAATGTAGAAGTTTTATGCACTCTATATGTCAGGATCATGAGTAACAAAATGTTATTCCATTATTGTAGAAAATTTCAAGCCCTCGCGAATTAAACCAGCTGTTAATGTGAGTAGCTGATCTTCACCTTCGACTTCTCCAGTATGGACTTATTTATTATCCCCCCCCCCCCCAATTTTTTTTTAAACTATCATAAACTCATTTTATCGTCCTTATCCAAAAATACGAGCCCCCAAATTTTTTTGAAATTCATGCTAGGACAAAAAATTCGTGTAAAAAAATCGTGTGTACCGTGCTATTACAATATCGTGCGGGTTAAAAATGAGTTGGGTGCAGTAGCGCACACAAAATTTTTTCAAGTGGGGGTCCATGGTCGAAAGTCCCCCAACTCGTATCATACCTCAAGACAACACCCATTGTATCTCCTGATTTTGTCGGTTTTGTTAACAAAAAACAGTAAAAAAAAACTTATTGAATTAATAATTAGCATTAATTAAAAAGAAATTGTTAACTCCAAATTTTATGTGATATATATATAGGATTATCATCAATAGAAAAAAACTCAAGGGCTTTGGAGGGTATCCAGACCCCTAGGACCCCCCCCCTCCTTGTATGCGCCTCTAGTTGGGTGTATGTGAAGAGAATGAATAATGCACGAACACTAATAATCAGTAATTTATTTTCATAAATAATATTCGTTTATCAAGCTCTTAACTAATTATTGATTGCAAATATTCAAGGCCTGAAAATAATTTACACACTTGACCAGTTTATTCACTTATCCTAGAACCAATTTGCAGAGGGTCGACTCTGTAACATATGTTTAAGAGATATAACTTGTATAGAAATGTGATAAGTCTTTTACGATTTCATCTTAAGAAACAAGCGGAGGCTGTTTAAATATTGAAGTTCACTTTCTTTTATAGCCGGAAATGTTGGCGATATCTCCTCCCATGAAATTAAATCAGGATCGATTTCCAATGAACCGCTGGGAAACCACCATTACAGGAGGAAGGGAACCGGATACCGCAGGGTTTGGAAGAGACTGCTATCAGGTTGCAGCAGGGGGTGGGAGTGGGATCAATATCGTGATGAGGGAATTATTCGGAAGGGAGACAAGAGACATGAGGAGTGAAATATTTGAAATATACAAACATCGCTTTTCCTTCAGGTTAGTCCTGTAGAATTTGGACATCTCTAACAGACAAGCGTTGAATTAAGGATTGTCGTCTAGGGGCTTAAAAGGAACCACATAATTAAAAAAACGTGCTTTTATGGTTAATAGAATAAAAAAGTAAAAAAAAAAATTAATTTTTAATATAAGAATTAAATGATTAACGAGAAAATTAATGTCATTGTGGCGAAAGCGTGGGGGATGGACTTTGTACTACATTTTTACACTAACTTGGCATTTCTGAATAGAACTAGTAAGAAATTATAACAATTGATATCGAGCACCGTACGCTTTTACCACAATGACATTAATTTTCTCGTTAATTATTTTATTCTTAAATATTAAGAATTATTTTTTTACTTTTTAGTTCGATAAACCTTTAAAGCGTATTTTTTTATTATTTTTTTAACTACAGTTTATTTTTCACTTTTTAGTTCGATCTACAATAAAAGCGTGTGTTTTTTGTTTTTTAAGCTGTCAATTATTTATTGATGAATAAATCTTAAATGTGTCATTTTTTGGAATCAGAAATACCCATTGGCATCTCTTATCAGTGCGTCGATACGGCCTGGTTTGCAAAATGTAGGATTAGCCAATTGAAGGAAATTTGGAAGAGCTAAGTTTGAAATATTTAATGCGGAAGAAGGGGTAAAAGGTCAATGATATTTTTCACTAAAAAGAGCTCAATATTCTCTCTGAAACTTACGTCAGCATTAGACATAAAAGTAAACGTTTTGAGTCGAAGAGATTGTGGGAAATTATTTAATTCGGTGAAACCTCTGAATCAATTCTCAGCTGTTTTGGTGAAATAAAGCAATGAATAATGTTTCATTCCACAGGTCCGACTAGAGAATATAGAAAAACAATGTCTGAGTTTGGCAATTAGAACATAAATAATTTTTTTTTCACGTGCTCGAGTCTTTTTTTTTTTTTAATTTTAATTTTCAGAAACTAGGCAATTGTTTATACTTTTATTAGAAACTGCTGACGAATCCTCTCCTTTTTCGCATAAAGAACACATTTTTTTGTTGTACTTTATTAATTATGAGCAACCACTTTAGGGTTGTAACTGTAGGTAAATCCCTTAGTCGCCAAATCTGGAAATGGCGTATGGAATTAGTCGCCAAAGACGGAAATCTTTAATCCTGATGATCCTGATCAGGACAATGGAACAAAATTATGAAATTATTGTATTATTATCGGTCCTTGACAAGTGTACAAAATTTGGAATTAATCTGAGTATTTAAAGTGGGTGAATATCGAGTTCAAAGATTCCGTTACATACAAGTGAAGCTTATAAAAGCGTCTTAAAAAAAGATGCATCAATAGTAATCAAAAACCGCATAACCCCGACATTATGTTTGTTTTTCACATTCCCCCCTGAAAGCTCTGCAATGCTTGTAAAGCGTTGCTTTTCACTTAAACACAAAATAATTTTTCGCTTAGGAATTTAAAGCGAAGTAGATGAAATATGTTGTTCTTGTGTTATGGAAAAATGGATTGGTTCAATTAAAATTAAGGGAAAATATGTTGTTTTCTATGTATTTTAACGAAGTAAGAACATAATGATATTAAATTCTCTCTTATTTTTAGTTACTTCGTTCGGTGAACATATTGTTCTGTGTTCTACTTCTTTTATCGTAACTATGTTTATTCATGAAGTTGCTTACACAAATATACTAAGTGCTGAAGTGAACTGTGCATTTTCTATTTCGGTTCTTATTCTCATAGTAAATAGTCGAAGAGAGATTAGTTTAATTACACTGGTTCCTAAAAAGAAGGTATAGTGCTAACGAGGTAGCAGTTATGTGGATTTAGCTTTTATAATTCACTTTGTTAATCTTTTGTTTGTCACTAAGTTACAAATAATTCACTTTGAGAACTCGCATAATTTTTTCACTTTCGGTGTAAAATGTAAATGCTATTTATCTACAAGATGAGAATATTACGAAGTAATCTCTCTTTCTATCCCTATGGCTAAATTTTAAAAAAAACACGTAGTTTAGTTCCAAAAACATCTTGTGTAAGTTTGATCTCTACTCGAATTCACACGATTTAAATTTATAGTGATAAAAATTAAATTCCAGACTATAATAATGTTAAAATATATACTGGATTATATTTTACTTATAAAAAAATTCATTTCGTGTCCTATGTCCAGACATAAGATGTTGATGATATTCTTAAGTGCAGTTCCAGTAATTTTTTAAGAGTTCAGTAATTTTTAAAGACACATTAATTAGTTTATTTGTGTATTAAATGAGGATTTCTATTTCCTTTCAGATATCAGTATTCCAAAGCATCAAATTTGGTCGATAAGTTTTTTTAAAAAAAGTTCACGCATTGAATACATTTATTTATTGAAAATTAAGAAGAAAGAAAACATGATATCTCACAAAAAGAAAGTTACAGTGCATCTTCTAAATAGATGTTTGTGTATATATGAAATCGCTTCACCCCAGTGGCGCATATGGGGGCGTTGGGGGGGGGCATCTCCCGCAAAGCCCTTGATTTTTTTTCAATTGTCCTATGCATATAATACGTAAAATGTAATTAAGTTTTGAAATTTTTATTAATGTTATTATATAATTAATGCTAATAATTCATTCATTTTTTACTGTTTCTTGTTTCCGAAAATCGACAAAATCGAACGAATATGTTGGAGCATGGTACGAAAATAGTGGACTTTCGACCCTATATCCCCTCCCCCCTCTTGAAAAATTCTTGTGTGCGCTACTTTACTCCAACACCGTTCAACAAATCACTATGAAAATTGGCATTTATATGTATTTTTTTGTGGAGAAGGTTTTTTTACTATCCTCTGGTTGCAGCTCCTCACTAGGTGCCACTACAGCAAAGCAACTTCTGCACCGTTCAATCAATCGCCGTTACCAACGTGGTCGCCAAAAATGATGCCATCTTGGCTCTATCACCAACATTTCGCTATGTTTCCATTGAATCGCCATTATAATGTAAGGAATAGCGTTGCTTGCGAATATTATAGTTTTAACACAAAATAAATGCAACAGATAGTAATGTTAACGTCTTACACATCCAGATATAAATTATTTACACTATTTTAAGCGTTCATTACACAAAATTTATTACAATGTTTTACTTATGCTGAGCAGGAGGCATAGAAAGGCTTCCTAGCTTAGGAAGGTGTTTTTAAAAATCGACCCACAAGGGATTAAAGGGGGGGGGGGGTTAAAAATGAAAAAAAAATATCCTTTTTGTCATCTATTAGATCTTCAGACTTAAAATTTAACAAATATGGTTTTTTTGTTCAGCTGAAATGTGTAAAAAGCTTTTTTTTTGTTTGTTTAATTTGCAATTCACGTAAAATTAACTCATTAAAAACTTCTTTATACTTCACACAATCTCTATAGTTTAATTTTTCAATTCTCCCGTGCGAAGAATGGGTGCACCAGCTACTATTATTATAAGATTTAATTCAATTGTATAGGGTAAACTTGGCAAGTATGGGCATCAAAACACTTAAATGAAAATATACTACACTGAAACACTTTCTATTTTTCCGAAATCAAGATATTTCAAACTTTAGAGTATGTTCTTTCTAATGGTATATGAATAAACCTCTAACTCTTGTTGCTATGTGTGTAAAGAAGCCCTAATACAAATTCTGAAAATTTCTATATTTGTCTAATACTTAAGGTAATATGAGTACAATTGCCAAAAATATGGGCAGGTTGTATTATAAAAAAAAAATAAGAGAAACTATCACCTCTACACATTTACCTTTTCCAAACTTAAATGCATTTTTACACAAATTACAGGTTTGGCAAATGATAAGAAGTAAAATTAAACCTTTGTTATCGAACAAATTGTATCACAAAAAAAAATGTCCAAGTTTTTATCTTTAATTTAAAAACAATTAAATGGGGAAAATCAGATAATGAATTAAATTATCCCAAATCATTACAAACTTAAAGAAGAAAAAAAAACATTTAATGAGGTCTTGCCCTTGTATCATACGCTATGCTCGTTGCAATAGAAGGAGTGACCCTCTAACTCGACACATTTCTCATAGAACCTGGGTGAACAAGAACCACAACGTTGTTGCACCCATGTGATGTTTAAATTGCATCCATTCCTGTCCTTGATTTTCATCATAATATTTAGTACCACAAACAGGACAAATGCACTTGTGTTTGCAGTCACCTGCTGTTTGTTGTTCAGCGTTTTGCCTCTGCACCTTCTCTACGATCTCCGCTGGCAATTCTCTTCTTCATAGCAGCCAAACCTTCTACACTTGTCAGCTCTCTTGCAACGTTCTTATGTCTTCCACGATTTCCGCAGGTTCTTTCAAAAATACAGCTGCTGAATACGAGAATTCAGTAGTGACAATTGATGAGCCATTTGCTGCTGTAACTTGGCCTGTTATAAGGAAGAGATTTATCGAAGAAAGACGGACGTGTAAGACGAGAGGATGGTCCGGGGGTAGGGTTGGAAAGCCTTACTTCATCAAATTTTGATACTGTTCATATTACCCTGATACTGCCCGTATTTGCTCTAGTGACATTATTCATCAACTGTCACCACTGCTGTCGAAGAGCGAAAGAAAGAAACCAAGCAATTTATAGGTTTCATATAAAATTAATTAATTTTGCGTGTTAAATCTTAAGTGAGAGATAACTGAAATATAACAACAACTTCAATTTGAAGTATCAAGTAGCTGTACTTACATTAGAGATGCTCAGTTCGTGCATTTCTGTTTGAATCACACAGCATCACAAACAAATCACACAGCCGCCATGACGCGTGAGCCTACCATTGCTGCAGTGATAATGCACCTACTCAAAACCATTACGTTAAATATGGGTATTTGCTTAAAGGTATGTATTACCTTAGTGCCCATATTTGCCAAGTTTACCCTACTTAAAAACAAGTTTCTAAATTTGATGTTTTACTTTATTTTTATTTCTTTATATTTGTCTCATAATCTTGAGATCAAATCATAATCTTGAGATCCACTGGAACCGCATACTGTAACAAGTCTATTGAACAATTTGCCTTAAAATACAGTAGAACCTCCAAATTTAATCCCCTCTGTTATGAGGATCGTTTGGATAGTGATGTGCAATAGTTCAATTTATCATCAATTTAATTTGTAAGTTGAATCCACGGTACACCAAGAATTACAGGATATGGATTTGCTTCATAAGTTTATTATTTTTTTCATTATAAGTTTCAAAAGTTAAGTCTAAGTGACACATGTAGTACATGAATCCTGTTATTTTCCCTTTGATTCAAAGCTTTTCTATTATGTTTAGAACACATCCGAAATTTTATTATAGAAAACAAATGCATATACATGTGTGCGTGTGTTAAATACACTGCTGGTCACCGTAAATGCAACACCTAGAAAGACAAGAGATAGCACAACAAAATTTATTTTGTAGATAACATATTGACCAAGTATCAAATGATTAAATTTATAGACTTCTGTAAAGTGTGGTTCCTGCCAAAATCAGTAGCCAGAGTAGCCGCCATTATTGAAGATCACCGCTGCCACACGCCTCGGCATTGATTCAAAGAGACTTTGGATGTGTTCTTGGGGTACAGAAGACCAAGAAGCTTCCACACGTTGCCAAAGTTGATCTGGTGTGGCAGCTGGGGGTGTAATCTGGGTCAATCGTTGAGCAACCATGGACCACATGTTTTCTATCGGCGAAAGATCCGGCGAGCGAGCCGGCCAGGGAAGCAATTTAATCTGGTGATTGACGAAGAACCTTTGGACAATGCGTACCACGTGTGGTTGCGCATTATCCTGTTGAAATATGGCTGTGGCCAAGCCCTGAAGGTAAGGAAGGACAACTGGCTCCAACACCTCGGAGATGTAGCGCTGGCTGTTTAAAGTACCGGCAATGCGTACTAGAGGAGTGCGAGAGTGATATCCAATACCGCCCCATACCATAATACCCGGTGCAGGACCAGTGTGGCGGTGCATAACGCAGCTATTCAGCATCCTCTCTCCACAGTGTCTCCAGACTCGAATTCGACCCTCGTGGTGTTGCAGACAGATGCGTGACTCGTCAGTAAAGACAACTTCATTCCATTTTGCCGCCCACATCCTTCTTTCATCGCACCATTGGCGGCGGAGACGTCTGTGGTTCTGCGTCAAGGGTAGACCAAGCAATGGACGTCTTGCGGACAGACCACTCTGCTGTAAACGGCGTCGAATGGTAAGCGCAGACACTGAATGATGCGTTACAGACTCAATGTGCTGTGCTATGGTTCGTGATGTGACTGAGCGATCCGTCACTACCATGCGCACAATTTGCCTGTCCTCACGTGAAGTGGTGCACTGAGGTGGATGCGATCAACCACGTCGGTCCGTCGTACCCTCCTGCATCTAACGGTCACATATCCGCATTACAGTTGTTTGATTTCGTCCAACACGACTACCGTTTTCCCTGAAAGATAATCCACAATCTCGGTAGGCCACTATCCTTCCTCTGTCGAACTCGGATACTTGATCAAAAGCTGATCGTTGTTTTCTACGAGACATAACTGATCGTTTTTTGAAAAAAAACCACAAGAAAAACACAATTACCGAACTTGAAATCTACGAAATCTCCAAGCCTTAAATAGCGCTTTGAGGTGGCGCCACAGGCGTGCGTGATGTGTGTCTGCACTGAAATTCTAATCATTTGCATATCTCACTTCCGCTAATGCATGTTGTAAATTTCATGTTATTTGCGTGCTTCCTTCAGGGTGCTGCATTTACGGTGGCCAGCAGTGTATTTAAATAAGATCGGAATGTCAAATATTTAAAAATCCGATTGGGAAAATTTCCAGATGTTTAGCAGTGTCAGCCCAGAGCCAAGGGAATTTTTATCTGATTAGAACTCTTTACTTATGCTTTTGTAGGAAAAAGAAATAGAAAATTTTACATAAAATTAAATCAATTCTCTCACAGTAAGATAATTTCTGTAAAATAAATACTTCTTTACATAACCAAGTTGCCCCAGTTTTTTTCAATAGTCCGCTTCAAATTGCTAAATCTTGTCTTCTTTTTGATTTTATCTTCAGCTTTTTTGTAATTTTATTGACACTATATAAATTAAGGATGATTGTATATATATACATCATGATTTTTAAAAGACAATACAGTAACTAGTTAAGTGTGTACAAGTAATAAATTTAAGTTACAAACTTTATTCCTGGAAATATTTTGAAATTTCATGTTTTCAATCTATAGTGAAATTAAAATTAAATAATAAAAAGTATCTAAAAAATATTAATAAATAGTTTTTCAATCGGTATAGTCGCTGTATACTAGCACTTGATGTCAGAATTTTTCGAAGTACAAAAAAAGTAAGAAGGAAGCATTAAGCCTATTCAATCCAACAAAACAAAACTTGCCGCCAAAACAAAAACATAATTTTCCTTAACATTAAAACCTTACCGGAACAATAATAGAATTCACTGGAAGGGAACTTTCATAACATTAAAAAGAACAAAATCTCTACAATGAAATCCATTCTCGAAACATAACGTGTCGAAACAGCAATCTTTATTCTAAATATTATCCTCAGTCTATTGTTCGTAGAAGAAGAATCTCAGAAATAAAACTACTGAATAAGAAATGTTCTTTTTCTACGAGGTAGAAATCTTACCTAACCACACTTAATACTGAGAAATAATCCTACGTGTACTTCCAAAAATAGTTAAACCTCTTACGTGATTTCGAATTTTTTTCCCCATCAAAGCAAACATCGAAAGCAGCTGCATAAATACTGGTGCTGGTTTGTTGGTTGGCTGAAGAATCGTATAACTTCTTAGAGCTCGTTTCAACGTCACACACGAGTTTTGGAGCTTCAGGTGTAGGCTCATGAATATTGAAGACATCGCACTCTGGGAATTATTTTGTTTTTGAGTCATTTCCTGATTGCAATCTCCTTTATGAATGCTGATTCAGTGGAGTGCTTATAGAAAATAGAAATAGATTTAATATCTAGAATGGATGCGGGGAATCGCGTCATTGTAAAATGTTGTAAAACTTTTAGTTTTCATTTTGCAATTAGAAAAATATGCATGCTTTAATAAGATTTAGGAGTACTAAAATTGAACAGATTCTGAAAAATAAAAATATTTTTAAGTTATATAAATTTCCAGTTTGTTATAAAGAATTGAACTCTTAGATAGAAAAAAGATCCAACATTGGTATATCCTGACTCCACTGTTAAGTAGAGAGCAACATATACTTACGATGATAAGATTATTTGCTAAATTAATAAAAACAGTACATTTTTAACGATTTTTTAAATATTTTTATTTGATTTAGCCATTTTAAATTTCTTGTAAAAAAATCTAATAAAACTCGTGCACCACAAGTATCACACGGGGTTTACAGGAGTAAAAAAATAAGACAAATAGAATTAAGGATAAATAGTAAAGTAGAAGTTACGAAACAAATTTAATAACAAACACAAAAAATAATTTACAGAGAAAACCAAGTACAATACATTAAAAATTTAAACAATTAAGTAACAAAACCAAGACATAAAAGTTATAAAATCACAGTGATAAAAAAAATTAAATCAATAAACTGTAACGTCGTGACCTCGTTACTTTACTTCGCAACATTGTAACGTCCAGGGATCACACAGCGAATTGCCAAAAAAAAAAGACATGTTATTCTAGAATAGTAAAGCGGTAGATTCAATAGGAAAGTTTTAGTTCCCTTTCAGTTCATTTATTTCAGCCGACTCCGGTACTCACTCCTTCACCAGTAGGCAAGCTTCATAACCATGGGTCCTTGAGTGCGCCTGCCCCCTACAAACTCAACCGAGAGTCTTCGAAGAGCACAAAACTTCAGAGCGAAGTTATTTCGTACAAAGCAAGAGATCGAGAGTCCTGTCCCCTTCCTAGACAACCCATTTAAATTCCAAAGGTGGGCCACTTCCATGCTTCCAATCACCTCTGTCACAGTTCTGTCATAACGTGTCACAGTTCTGCACCCGGCTGTCCTCACTGTAGTCCTATTCCATTGGTGGGTCGGGACAATAGGCCGACCCGTCTGATTCCCAATCCAAAACGGCATTGTGTCCACCATCTGGAGGCAAAAACTTGTCTTGTCACTTTTACACTGTGGGTATGTCTATGTCTCGTCCTTCCAACACTACTCTTCATTCAAGTCGACTGCATCCCAGATGTGTGAAGGGAACCCAACACAAAGGAGCTGTTCCCCGAAGCTTCCTTCCTGTAGAGAGTGTTGACTGACAATCATCTGTAGGTAGGCGGAAGAAAAAGGTGTGGCGACATCAAATACATTCTCTGAAACAGTCACATATGTTATGTCCCAGGTTTTAGGGAAGAAAAGCCAGTGCCTTTTATGGAGACACAATGTCCCATCTGGCCAACTTGATCCTCCATACGTCAATCTTGACTGGAAAAGAGCTAATGAGCAGACGTCACAAAACTTACAATATAATGGGAATTAGGAGGCCAGAATAATGAAAAATTTGGAGGCCAATTGATTTTAAGAGAGAGATGCAGCTTAACCTTCACACATGCATTTTCTTTCGTCCTTTAATTTTGAACAAAATTGTATGGGATGTTCAAAACTTTGCTCATCATCAACATTGCAGTCACAAAGTTTGGAAGGGCACAGGATAAATCTATTGAGGTACACTTTAAAATTACCATGACCAGCAAGGAATTGTGCTATTTTAAAATTTGTAAAAAAGGGATCGCACACAAGACACTTCAAAGCTACTTCTAAGAACTTTTTTTATAAAGCTTATCGATCAAATTTGAATCAATATGTTATTAAATATTAGTATCTGAGATGCAATAGGAATCATTCAATGCATAAATAAACCGCAATTAATGTTTATATATATATATATATATCATGTTAATTCATCTCTCTCTTGTAGAGAAATTTTGATTATATATATATATATATATATATATATATATATATATTTGAATAGCTCAATAAACAGCAAATAAATATTTCCAAAATCACCAGATGATGATATATGTTATATTTATTTCAAACTCATTTTTGAGGCAGAATAAATAAATAATAGCAAAAATGGTTACTCATTCCAAACGAATTGAAGGATTTTCTTTCTCATAATCAAAAAGTAGAAATAAAAATTTAATGTAAATAAAAGATAATCTAGTTTTGTCTTTTATGAATCTCAATTTTCTGTACACCAGTTATTGATAAAAAAAACCCTATAATCACTTCGTGAAAAAACAACCCTTTCTCTCTTTCTAAAATCTGAATTGTTTTTTTAGTAAATTATAAAAATACTCAATTTAATTGTAGAATTACATTTGTTTAAATTAAAACGTCGATTCAATGATGTTAAAAAAAAATTGATTGACAATATACTTAATTGGTTTATGAAAATAAATAACATGTTTCTTTTTCATAAAATGGGAGAATCGTTTTTTAGAAAATTAAAAAGATACTTAATTTAGAATACTTAATTACAATTGCTTAACTTAAACCGCTGTTTCATTGATGCGCAATAAGTAATAAAAAAAAACATGCAGTGTGTCATTCGTAAAAAATACATTGAAAAGTTCTTAAATGAAGGTCAAATAGAATAATAACTTTTTGTTTTACAAATTTTTTCGGAATTCGCTTTAAAAAATCGAGTGGCAATTATACAAATAAAAAGAACTCAGGTGCATCAAATTAGTTCTTTCTGCATAACAAATTGAAAGAAGAAACTATCTGACTTTCAGATTTAAAAACTTTTTTTCTTTTCAAAAAGCATAAAAACGTCGTTTTTTATTTTATTTATTTGATTGCCACTCCATACTTGGAATATCTATTTTGACTCTGTTATTAAATAATCATCTGTGAAATGTAAATAAGGTTTTTACATAATAAATATTAATTTCTCCTTTTTCAAAAAAAAAACATTTACTTTACGAACACCACTGATAAAAAAAACATTTATGTTATTAATTCTCCAATATCGCTTTCTGAGATTTTCTTTTCATAAACCAAACTAGAATTCTATTCCATCATATAAATAATTCTTCGAGGAAAACGAATATCGATCAATTACAGCATAAATAAAAATGTTACTTTTAGCGTGTGAAAAGTAAATTCACTTATTTCTTTTCCATCTTATTCCTTCCTTTTTTCTGTGTTTGAAAGTTTCTACATTTTTCAATTTTCCTATTTCATAAGGATTCACATAAAGCACCCTTAAGAATTTTGCTGCTTAAGATTCCAAAATTTGAATAAAGCTAATTCTATAAAGCTTTTAAAGCAACATTCTTCAACGTTTCCAAATGTAAACCAAACCTTGGATAAGCAATAGAAAAATATGTTCTCATAAAACTGCTCAGTAAACATTCTTCGTCGAGGCTCTTGTGTTTGCATTTCAGCCACAAAACTGCATCACGTCTTGATAATCATAAATATGTAATATCTACTGCTGAATATGTGAATAGATATCGCATGAATATCTTGCGATTACCTTACGCGGTACAGCAGTTCACATAAAAATATAAATATAGAAATGGAAAACCCACCTACATAATAAAGTTTAAATAAAATCAGAATAAAACCACTGATAAATAATAGAACACTTTTTCACAATGAAAAAATAAGAATTGTATTTGGATTTCTGTTTCAAATTATATCAGATACCAAAATCATCATTAAATATCTATGATTCCAAAGTTGATCATTTTTTGATAGCAGTTAATAAGGTTTTATTTAGGTTCCTTCGAATATATTTTCTATTTTTATGAGAGCATTGTTTGCGGAAATAAAAACAGTCGTTATCAAGAACAATGAATGCTTAAGACATAATATCAATTTCGTCGCTTCATTTTTTTGTGGGTTCATTGTGAACACTGTAACCTAGTATTTTGTCTGTTTTTTAAAGGAAATTTATGTTTAGATATATCAGGCTTTCTTCGTGCTAAAATTAATGTATCAAAACTTAGTTCGAGGATTTTTACGAGTTACGAGAGAGAGAACCATTGTAACCCAAATAGATTTCACTCAAGAGAGTGCATTTAAAAGCATAAATTGTTTTATTATTACTATTATTTTTTGAAAATATTTAACCGCTTAATTTAACTTTAAGGTGAAAAAAATGGGTAATCACTGAAAAAAAATCATTCTTTAAATAACAGTGAGGAAATAGTAAACATGGATATTTAGTTACAATTAGCAAATAAGCATTTTAATTTTTTTCAAACATACTTTAAATTTATTGTTCTCTTGTTACTATGCAAACAGACTATTAGCAGTCAATTTTTATCATCAATGTTCTAATTCTTTATAAATAAAAAGAAAAATCGCAACAAAAAATTATCTAAGAATCCGTTTTTTTATATCGATAGTTAGAGTTTTTGTCAAGGAACTTCATTAAATATGACTAACACATCATTTATATATGAGACCACTATAACAAAGAGTACAATTTTCAGTTAAATATACGACACTTAAATATCATATTATACACTCAAGAGCCAAAACATTATGACCACCTGCCAATAACGAGTTGGCCCACCTTTGGCGCGCAACACAGCTTCAACCCGCCTTGGTATGGATGCCACAAGTCCTTAGTAGATGGCCGGTGACAGATTGTACCAGATGTTTAAGCAACGGTCACGCAAATCCGAGATATTGCGAATTGGTGGTCTTTGAACTCTAAGCTGCCGTCCCATGACATCCCAAATGTGTTCTATCAGATTGAGATCCGGTGAGTTAGGTGGCCAGGACATGAACTGGAATTCAGCATCATGTTCCTGGAACCACTCCAACACAATTTTAGCCTTGCGACAAGGGGAGTTGTCCTGTTGGAACATTCCATTTCCAGCTGGAAAAACAGAGGCCATGTAAGGGTGCAACTGGTCTGCATTGATGTTCAGGTACCCTGTAGCATTCATGGTCTGCTCTACCACAACCACAGATCTTAGAGAGATGCCCAAGAGAACATCCCCCAAAGCATAATACGCCACCACCGGCCTGTATATGACCTACTGTACATTGTGGGAACAACTGTTCGTCTGGAAGACGGCGTACCCTATCACGGCCATCAGTGTGAAGAATGACAAACCATGATTCATCTGACCAGGCAACTCTCTCCCGCCGATCCATGGACCAGTCGCGATGTTCCCGGGTCCAGCGCAGGTGCAGTTGGCGGTGACGCTTGGTCAGCAAAGGCACACGAGTGGGACGTTTGCTGCGTAGCCCCATATCCAACAGTGTACGCTGAACAGTGTGCTTCGATACTATTCTACTTGGCCTTGCATTGTATCGGGCTGTCAGCTGAGTCACTGTCTGGCTCCGGTTTTGCTTCACCATGCGAGACAGTCTCTGACGACCTTTTTCTTTGATAGCGTGTGGACGTCCAACACCATGTCGTCTACTCCTGGTTTCACCGTCATTCATCCACTTTGCATAAGTACTAACAACTGTAGATCGCGTACAACCCACGAGTCGTGCAGTTTCGGAAATACTTATTCCGAGCCTTCGAGCTGTTACAATCTACACTCTATCAAAGTCGCTTAGATCCACATCCTTTCCCATCACACACAGAAATAAGTAAAAGAATGATTCTTCAGACTCTCCAGCAGCAGTTAAATACCACTTCCACCTGATCACATGCCTTCCACGTCATACAGGCGAGTTCATTGCAAAATGTAGGGGTGATCATAATGTTTTGGCTCTTGAGTGTATTGTGGCGTCGTGGACTTGGTAGCATATTGTGATGCCAGGCTAATCATTAAAAAAATACTTTTTTTGTGAGCTCAAATGCTTTATTTGATTTTCAATATTTAGAAGATCACTGGGAAGAGAAAAAATCAGTTTCAGGTGTTAGTTCTATTTAGCCAGTTCGGTTGCATTTGTGTCCACTCCTCACGTCTTCTCCGGGCATCAGATCTTCAGGATACGGAGTACGAAAATTAGATCGTCGAATTTCGCTACCGTGGACACTCGCCTCGCACTTCCTTCCTAGTCCGCCGGATACTGTTTCAGGAGTCAATCTCAGGAGTTCCTCGCGGGCACTCGTCTCGCGCTTCTTTATTCGTCCGTCGGATACTGTCTCAGGAATCGATCTCGGGAGTTCATCTCGGGAGCCGATCCTTTTAAACTCCAGGGGTGGGTCCACTCCACGCCCCTCATCAACCCCCACTGGCAGGCTTCAAGATTTTGCACCCTGCACCTCGGACACACTAGCCCGCCATTGGTGCAGAGATAACAAAGGCTCGGGTCCCTCTCAAAAGTTTCCGGTGACAAAGGCTTGGCTGACATCTGGTTCTCGAACCATCTCGCCGCCTTTTCCTCTTTTGATGTTAAACGCCGCCGTCTGCCGAGGCGCCAGCCTTTCAAGACGGACAATCACTGCCTATGGGTGAAAAATAATGCAGTGATGCCCAGCCCATAGTGTTTACCAGTTACACCGGCACCGACAGTCCAGATGCACAGATGCAGTCCTTTACCGACAGTCCAAAGCACAATGACGCCAAAGCCACGTGCTCTCCAGCTGTGGTATGCGTCATGAATAGGGGCGATTTCTCCTTTGTGACAACGTCACAGTATAATGTCCTTGATATAATTCTTTTTTTAACATATTGTTTATTATTATAACTGGATTCACAATAGTCGTAATAATATTATTACTATACCTCAAGCACAATACGATCCATAATTATTTTTGTAATAACATCCAGAAATATTGTGCATAGTATTTAAACAAAACAACTTATTATATTACAATGATTATTTCTTCAAATTCTTTAGACAAGATTGCAATTTTAAATAATTATCACGCGAGTTAAGTTCTACTTAATATTATATTCAAAAGATGAAAGAGAACTTCAGGAAATAGTTGCTTTTTGAAGTGAATTTTTTAATCAAGTCGCCTTAAAGATGAATGTAACGACTGCTTATATTAAAATCGCATTTTAAAGTTACTCGAGGGTTCTGAGCTAAAAGACAGACATCATAAACTGAATATCGTCAGACTCCTTCCTCTACACGGAGGATCTATAGAGGTACTAAATCTAGAACCCACGACTTGACTAAATCGGCAACAAGTTCACGCCCACAGCCTCTTGCCTGAAGGGAATTTTGTTATTAAGGAAAAATTACCATTTTTAAGAAACAAGCAATTATTCAATAGTTATTTCTCTTAATTTAATTTTTGAGACCTTTGAGTGTTTATTGTAATCAAAAGTCAACTGAATGTCTGTCATCAATTGTTTTGAATTAGTTCAAAAGTTCACTTATTTAATAGAATGTCAACAAATTTATAACGATTAAATATTTATTTAAACGCTAGAAGAATAAATTTTGCGTATATTTAAAAACAAGTATGTCAAGAGAAAAGTGTAATATACTATTTGTATTTTTCTCTTGGAATACTTGTTTGTTATAAATAACTAAATTATGCATAAATTAATTCTTGAGCAATTGTATCTTTCAAAATTATTCCTAAAACTCTATTTTTGCTCATAGTTTTATTACTTGAAGAAATGTTCAATAAGATCATGGGAGTTGATCCATCACATAAGTTTATTCGTCATGTTTTTATAACTGTAGGGAAAACACATTCTTACAATAAAACAAAAACAAAATATTTATTTAGCTTTCAAACTGGCATTCTCTCGCTGAACTTTACTGGGTTGTAAATTCACTCAGCATTAGAAACGACGAAACTAAGATTGATAGCTTGTACTGATTTAATGTTTTTTTTTTTTTACTAGAAGTGTTTTTTGGTATTTTTCTCCCATGAGTTCTTTGGGACTTTCTATGCTCAAACTATTTTATTTCAAATTCAATTTTTCATTTGAAAAACTATTTCAAGTACGAAGAAATTAGTGCTTTTCGATATAACAGAGAGAGAGAGAGGGAGAGAAAAGAGAGAAAAATTGAAAAATGTAAAGAAAGAGTAAAAAGAAGAAAGAGGGAATATAGCAAAATATAAGTGATTTTTTTTCATCCTTTTTAATGCATAAAGTTTTCCAAATTCTTATGATTGACCAAAATTTATTCCAAATGATATAACTTAGAAATAGTTTAACTTATAAATAATTATAGCGTTGATGCATAATTATCCGGCGTTTATATCAGCGCGTTTTTCATCAGAGAAAAGTAGCTTTTTGTTTATTATTTTTGTATAAAAATAATCTTTTCTATTGTTTTAGAAAAAAGCGTGTCGAAAACCATAGACATATTCGCCATATTATGCTCTACCACTTCGCGATCTCAACGAGCTTTTTGACAAATGAACAATCAGCGAAAGTCAGTGTAGGGAGTGGTTTGCCCGTTTCAAATCAGGTGATACCAACTTGGAGGATAATCCAGGAAGAGGTCGACCATCGGATTTCGACGACCAGGCTCGGGATCGACGATCGGATGACTTGGTGGCCGATGTCAAAGTGTGTGTGGATTGCCTTTAAGAATCGTGTCCTTCGCTCGTGGAATCGACCGTCTACCAAACAAATGGGAAGCAGTGATTGAAGTAGACGGTGACTACGCTCCCGAATAATCGATTAAACATGTTTTTGTCAAATATTGTTATTGATTTTGTTAAATAAAATTTGTTGAAAAAATGCCGGATAATTATGCATCAACCCAATATTAACTTTCATAAATAAAAATAAAAGCATGATAATAATATTTTTAAATTTCATATTGTATAAATCCCGAAAAAGATGGATAGCAAGAAACAATTATTTTGAGGTTTTGCCATATTTAAATTATAGAAAAACCATGTAATTAAAATTTTTTTTAAAAATCACAGCAAAAGTAATGAATAATATAAACATAATTTCATGTTTCTATATAAATTTAGCTTTCACTTAGAATATACACTACATGGGAAACAATTATTCTTTCTTTTTTAATAAATACGAAGATTATATATAGCTGGTTTACAAATTAATGCGATTGTTATTTCTATCATATATTTATTATCTGAATAATTTCCAAGAAAAAGAATTGTTTTACTTTTTATCAATTAGAAAATAAAAGTAAATTAAAACCGACAAAAGGCAAAATACTACCATTTTTTTAAAAAGTTCTAGTGTATAAGAGTTTATTTAAAAGTTACGGTATAAGCCTTTAGAGCCGGGGTGGGCATTACGCCGATCGCGATCGACCGGTGGACCGCCAAGACAATTTGGAGTGATCGTCTGAAGATTAGCCGGAAGTAGTAATTGTATATGGAAATATTCAAGATTGGTTGACAGTACGCAAACTAAATCTTCTACTGACTATAATTACGAGAACTAACTTTAGATGAAAAAGTTTTATTTTTAATGTATTTTGAATTGTTTGGTAATAAATGCATCATTTGATATTATTATATTTGTGGCTATTATAACGCGCTGAACATAGTTTCAAAAAAGTGAGTTTTTCATTTTATTTACGTAGGTAAGTACGTATTCCGTATTTATTATTAAGTTATAATAAATATTGTTGACTTTTTCCTTACCTCACCACACCTACGCCTTTGGACAGTGGGCGCACTCGTGATTTTTTCAAAGGGGGCGCGGCGTGGTGATCCAGGTCGAATGTCTACCATTTTTATATCCTATCCCAATACGGTGCCAAGCAGAGGCGGATTAAGGTAGCTGGAGGCCCCTTGCGGTAAAAGGTTTGGGGCCCATGGGCTTAAGAGTCGAAAAATTAAAATAGTGAAAAGAGTCGCTTACTTTAAATTCTCAAAATAAAATGTATTCCTATAATAAAACTCATCATCTAAAGAAAAATCTTAACTGTATATAAAAAAATATTTAAAACCTTACTCTCTTAAGAGCTTGCAGTTTTGCAAAACAGTTTGATTTCTCTTTGCCAAATTAATCAATTATTTTTATCGCATCAAAAAATTTTATTCTGTATATAATAGGCCATGTTGTTCAGTTTGTCTTTTCTTCCATAGTACTTCTTAAATTATTTTCAACACTTTTAAAACTAAAAAAGATCATTCACCTGATGCATTCGGTATCGGTATTGTTAAAAATATCTTTGTTTTCTTTCCATTTTTTTTGTTCCAAGGAGGCGTGGTTGGTTTGTCGCTGGCCTTTGCACTCATCAAGCTTGGGGCCCCTATCAGAGCTGGGGGCCCCTGGTGGCCGCCAGGTCCGACACCCGCTTAATCCGCCACTGGTGCCAAGCATATTTTTTTGTCATTTTGTAGATTGTCGGGAACAAAGAACAGTAAGAAATAAATTATTGAATAAATAATTAGCATTAATTAATAAAAAATCATTAATAAAAAAATTAAATTTTACGTACTATGTACATGGGATTATAATCGATCGAAAAAAATCATGGGCTATGGAGGAGGGTTCGGACCCGTGGTCCCCCCCCTTTGTGTGTGCCACTGATACTGGGGGGGGGGGGACCGCAACACCTTGAAAAAATTAGAAGTAGCCCGTATCCTGGAAAAGTCTGCCCACCCCTGCTTTAGAGAATTCCATTGATAAATTTTTTCTCGATCCGGTTACTATACAAAGAGAAAAAAAGGAAACCTTCTTCAATTTAAAATCAGTATTAATGATGATATAATTTTCTTCAACAATGAAAATTCTAGATTTTCTAGAAAAGACTTTCAAGAATCTAGATTTTTTTATGCACCGCAAAATCCGGCGTAGAACGTAAATTTTTAACACAAAAAATAAGATCGAAATTTACGAGTGCGTGTTATACGCCGGGTATAAAAAATGAGAGCTTTAAAAATAAAACAAGAGGAGTATAGAAAAAAATTAGACTTCTACAAGTATCAAAATATCTTTTTTAAAAAAAGCAATAACATTTGTTATGAACTTAAAGGGTTGTTGTTCTAGAAATATACTATTTTTTTTCTAAGCTTAAAATAATACTTCGAATAAGAGCATTGCACACATATATTTCAGGTCTGTTCCTTAAATAAATTATAGTTTTAAAAAAAATTAAAAAACACTCGTTTATAATGAATCGAACTAAAAAGTAAAAAAATAATTCTTAATATAAGAATAAAATGATTAACGAGAAAATTAATGTCATTGGGGTAAAAGCGTGGGGTGCTCGATAACAATTGAGATAATTTCTTATTTCTATTCCAAAATGCTGAGTTAATGTAAAAAAGTAACACAAAGCACCCCATGCTTTTACCACAATGATATTAATTTTCTCGTTAATCATTTTGTTCTTATATTAAGAATTATTTTTTTACTTTTTAGTTCGATTCTCCAAAAAACGTGTTTTTTAGTTTTTTTTTAAAACTATAATTTATTTTTAGTTCGATCTACAATAAAAGCGGTTTCTTTTTTTAGATTTTTAAACTATTATTTGTTCATTGTTGAATTTATCCTTGAGTTTGATATTTGGAGCCGGAATTACGCGGCTGCTGGAATTAGTCTTGCTCTTCAATGGATATTAATTAACGGGTTTAAGGGGTATATATTCTCTCCGTTTACGTAGCCTCGGATGAGTCCCGTATCGTTATATTTCAAAGATTTCGTCTCTATAGATACAGGTCAAACTAATAAAAGTGTGTTTTGAAGAAAAAGTTCGAATTAAAAGAATTTTTTAATGTACCATGTTTTTATAACGGACTAAAACGTATAAAATTCCTCATTTCGTTTTTTCTTTCTTCTTTTTTCACATTTTCATGCATTGCCATTCACTTCTGAGCTATGGTCCAAATTTCAAGTCTCTAGCTCATCGGGAAGTCACAGTTTAAAATCAATTACAAAATTCCGTCCGGAAAGACATACAAGAAAGTGAGCTAATAAACACATGGTAAAATATTAAGTGCCAATCGTAACATCACGTTTTAAAAGTATTGCTATAATGTTAATTCGTATCATCACTTCTAAACGTATTGCTTTATAAAAATAAAAAAAATATATTTAGCAGCTAGAACGTAAATTGTTTTTTTCAACATTCACGAGTCTTTTTTTTTTATTTCCATTTTCAGAAAAACTAGACAATTGTTTATATTTTGGTAAGAAATTGTTATCACACACCAACCCTTCCCTTTCTCACATAAAGAGAGGGAACACTTTTTTTTGTTTGCTTTGTTTCTGTTAACCATAAGTGCATTCGTTTTTGGGGTTGCACTCTAATCTTTTAGTCGCCAAATCTGGAAATGATATATGGGATTAGTCCCCAAATCTGAATATGGTATATGCAATAAGTTGCCAAATCTGGAAGGGGTATATGGAATTGTCACCAAATCTGGATATCGTTATTCCTGATGTCCTGATAAGGACAATGGAACAAAATTATGAAATTTTTGTATTGTCATCGGTCCTTGACAATGTACAAAATTTCGAATTAATCCGACCTTTTAAAGTGCGTAGAAATCGAGTTCAAAGATTCCGTTACATGCAAGTGAAACTTATAAAAGCGTGTTAATGAAAAAGGGCTCGTGTTATACTGCGACTATACCTGAAAATTAAAAAATGCAGCTTGAAAGCATAGGTGTACGAAGGCGGTGGCGTTATAAGCCGGATTTTACAGTAGTTTTTTTTTGTTTTTTTTGTCAATAATTCTAGCAACAAAAGATATGATACAATTTTTAATGTGATTAGGTAATCTTGATTAGAATCAAGGGCGTAGCTTCCGACGTGTCAGCCGTATCAATGATACGGGGGCCCCAACATATGTAATATACTGACCCTTTCAAATAAGTTTTATTAATGCAATCATTTTTATTTTACAAAAAAGAGGCCCCCAACAAATTCTGATTCGGGGTCCACTCAAAAATAGTTACGCCAGTGATTAGAATTTAGAATAACCTTTTAGTTCCTGGGTTAGAAACTGTATGCGAAAAAAAAAATTCCAGGAAGAAATTCCACGAATTTACTACTATTTATATCAATTCCATTACATTTCTAAGACAACAAAACGTCTGTGTGTTTGATTCTGTAAGAATTTATTAACGCATTCCTCACAAAATTATGAAATTTATCTCTAGGAAATAAAGAAAAATCAAAGTTTTTTTTAAAAATCAAACATTTTCCAAATGTAAAAATTTTTTTGTATCTATATGTATACTTCGGAGCTTATATAGATAATGCTTCTGGATGGATAAACCGAAATCCCAAAACATTTTTAAAAAAAGTTATTCGTAACAAGAAAGTCAAGAGACCCCATTCAGTTACTCATGCATACATTAAACGTATTGCGATTTTTTTACATCCTTTCCCGGAGATAAGCAACTCAAAATGCAAAAGTTTCAGTAAAGAACTGTGGCCAAAAAATTTCAAAACAGAAGAAACAAAAATTAAGTCTATACATATCCTAAGATATGATCCAGTCTCTCTCGTTAAGCTACTATGCAAATGAAATGTTTTAAAGTTTCGTCCAACTTTCTCACGTTTGAGTTGGTTTTTTTTTCTTTTCTCCTTTCTATTTTTTTTTTTCCATTCATTTATTCAAATAAGATTCTTACAGCCGCATATGCAATGTAGTTCATTTTTTTTTTTAAAAAAATAACTTCTATTTTTTTTCATCGTACCAACTGAACTCGATTACGACGTAAAAAGAAAGAAAAATATTAAAAAAAAGGAAAGAGAAGTCGCAAAGTAAACAAGTTCTTTTGAACCTTTAGAATAATTCCGGGGGAAAAATAATAAAAGAAGGAGAAATTTCAGAATATTTCTCTTAGTTGATCGTGAGACTATTTCTTCGTCGGTGCACTTGAAAGACTATCGAATGGTTCTTCTTAGACATCATTATAGTTATGGGAGTAGAAGATTACAGAAAGTTGCTTTCAGTTGGAAAAACAGAAAAAAGAAAGGGAAAGGGGGGAAAAATTTTCTGTGCATTAGGAGAGCTGGAAGTGAAATGAATGCAACCTGCGTAAAGCTACTTTCAGAAGCTTATTCCCAGCAGACACACTAGTCGTCTGCTATGAAATGGATTGCCTTTATAATAATCTTTGGAATCCTTATAATAATCTAAGGAGCTTTGCTTTCAGTTATCGAATTGACATAGGTTAAAGGAGTACGAACTAAAGTTGTTTTTGAAAATATTGTTACAAAATAAAATTTAAAATTTAGAACATGTTCCGAGATATATGCTTCAATACTAATGTCATATTCTGACTTCACTTGGTTAAACAGAGAAAAAAAGTATACTTCAGCCATGCTGCGCATTTCTAATTTTAAATAATTCAAAATATTTTATATTTTAATATTCAATAGAATTTTTTAAGTTAGATACTAACTTAATTTTAACTAACTGAAGCTTGATATATACGAACTGTAGATTTTTTTTAATGTTTCTTAAATTTAAGAATGAATATTCGCAAATGGATATAATACTAGTTCTAACCTCAACTTAAATTATTATTATTATGAAATTTTTTTTTGGTTAAAAAATTTTTATGAGACTTTTTTTTATAGATAAGTTGAATATTAGTAACAGGAAAACGAAACTTTTTTAATCTCGAAAATCGTTTTTAAGTGTTATGATGGAAGAAAAAAAACCTAGTGATCAAAAAGAATGACAGAAACTAAGGAAATTTCTTGATTATTACAATGCATTAGAGATTTTAGAAGCACAAATACAATACAATTTCAATATACTAGAAAGAAACTTTGTAAAAAAAAATCAAGCATATTTAATAATGAATAATTACCTCTAAATTAATTTTATATTGAACCACAGTCAATTTTACCACATTCTGTGCAAATGTATTTAATAATTTAACTGAAAGTAATAGTTAGAATTTCAGGATAACTATAATAAATTGAAAATTAACTCTCATTTTTTGCAGAGAACTATAAGAAAGGAATTTTTCTCAGTTTTTATTTCTAACTACGGGTAAGGTTAGAGCTCAGTTATTAAAAAGTAGCTAACACAGGAAAATTATTTTTAATTTTTTTAAGTATGATTTTTTAAATATACATATATAGTAAAAACAAAATTTAAATACAAAAAGTAACTTTTAAGTAAATAAAAAATGTAATTCAGACAGGGAAGATCGGGGCAAGATGACAAATGTCTTTATTTTTCCTAGAGACGCTGAAATCGCCATTTTTGTATTAGTTGTGAAGCTTTGATTTTTTTCCGCTGCCACGATATAACTTTTATGCATGTGTAAATAAGATACAGATACATCGCTTCTCTTTAATATTTATGAGTAACTTGGTTTAAATACTACCTATTATCATGAATAAATGTTAATGAATTGCCTTCTTTCAAGGCAATGAGAACGAATGTTTTTAAACAGACAGTCCGGAGCAAGATGACGAGCTCCTCATCTTGCCCGTGTTTCGGAATTTATTAAACTAACTAGGTTGTCCATTGTATTAAATCCTGTAAACACTTGTCTGTCTATGTTTTTGTCCTCACAACCTTGTGCTTCTATCTCTTCTGTGGCCAGTGGCGTAACGGAAAATAATTGGGCCCGCCCGCAAGGTCAGGTCTTGGGCCCCACAAGCCGGATCTTTATATATATATATATATAATATATATATATATATATATATATATAGTAACATAAAATGAAAGAAATACATGGCATAATAAAATTGATAATACAAAATAATATCACTAACAAAGCTAGAAGATTTAAACGAGATTTAAAGAAACACACTTTAAAAATGATGGAAGAGTCTATTATAGAAGAATTAACTAAGCGTATGTATAACATGGAACAGAATTAGAACTTTAAAATGTAAGAAGCCAAAAGAGTCAATAGACTAAAATGAAGACCTGTTATGATTTCTAAAGCTGTTGCTGAATTAGGACCAGCAAAATTAGGGTTAAATATATTTTATGGATCCTACCTTCCCTGTTCAGCAGAAATTTTATACATAACAGGAAAACATACCAATATTGAAAAGTTAGGCCTAAAACCAACCACGTGTAATTTGCAACCAAAAGAAAAGTAAAATAAAAATAATAAAAAATATGAAAGGAAATGAATCCTAACAAAATACAAATAAAAATAATTTTGAAAAGGAATAATGAATATGCTTGCTAGGAAAAAGTCTGCATTCACCTACTACTGCTTACATAAACAACAAAAAAAATTTTAAAAAACCGGAATTTGAAAATTTTTTAAAATTTATATTTTATTTAGTTTATTCCAAGTATTGAGAATAACAAACATAAACTCGGTTTGCTTTCATAGTTTTTAAAATAAGGACAAGTTTGTAGCGATACCAACAAAAATCAAGTAGAAGAAGTCTGCGCGCGCGTTCACTGCCTTAATAGTAACTATAAAAATTATTCAAAAATGATAATGAGCTATTTAATGGCTGGTTGGATAACCCCGTGCGTTGTAAACCTCCTGAAGTCTTTTCGGCATTTAATTAACAAGTCTAGTGGTTTCTTCAGAGCTTATCTTCTCTCATTCGTCCTTAAGAACACTCTTTTCTAGCAAGTGTGTGTGCACTCACAAAGGATTGCCAAACAATAACATAATGTACCTTTATACATCACGTAAAAAAAAATTTTATATTAACATAATAGAATACAAAATCAACCGGAGTCTGAGTAAACGAAATAAATAATGTATAACATTAGAGAGTATTTATAATATTTATTAAAATGGTAAATCTAACTATAGATAAACCAGGTAACTTAAATAAAAATGAACACTAAGAAACACACGAACACTGTAAAATAATTTTCGATTAAAAATTCTTACGAAAGAAAAGAGGTATCACTTACCTTATTCTTTATTTCTTAATTCCGGGACGAGCTTGACCTAAAGTTCGATTATATTCTAGCGTAAATACTGCAATTTTTTATAAGGAAATTATTCTTGTATGAAGCAAAAATGATTTTATGAAGAAAGATATAAAAACTGATACATTCCATTATGTTTCCTCTCATGCTTCATTTAATTGAATACTTATAAATCTATCATCAAATAATCATTTAAAATGCTCTCTATGCTTTTCCAAGTATCGTAATACTATTCTGCTTGAAAAAAGCATAACAGATGTATGTTATTTACGACTTTGGTAAATGAAATTGAAACACATGGGTGGGGGACTAAAGACGGCAATAATTTTCTCTGATGCTTTTTTAAAAGTTAACCATGTCTTTTTTTTGCCCCTGCAGTTAATGTAATAAATACAGTAATAATAACAGCATTGAATTTTTTATATTCCTAGCATTTTATTCGATTCTCCATCTGATTTTTGTTTTATTTGTTAGTAATCTAGGTTTAAAAGAAAACCCACTAAAGAAAAGTATCTCTCGTCACTGGATTTCAGCAAATGAAAAAAAATATTTTTTGATTTGGCTATAGGTTAAAGATATCTAATGAGTGTATTAAGTTTTGATGTGAATGATCACCAATTGGAAGTTTTGATCAACCAAGTTTGATCACCAATTGAAAATCGCTTAAAATTCGATTTTAAAAAATGTGAAGCGAATTTTGAGAAAATCTACGTAAATGACGTCAGTCAGGCTTTGAGCCCCTAGAAGCCTTGCCCCCCCCTCCGCAGTGCGGGTTTGTTGGGGCGTACATTACGCCACTGTCTGTGGCTAAGGGGCGCATCGATCGGGAAAGGTTTCGTTCGAAAAGGGCTACCAGAGGAAGACATTTTTGCCATCCGCTAAGCCCTTAAAGAGAAGGAATGTAACAATAATTTGTTGCATAAAAGCTACTAACTTTTACCTGCCACCTTTTCTGATTTTTTGCTAGAAAACGAATGCTTCCTGAACTAATAGAGAGAGCATAACCAGAATAGTAGGCTTCTATAGTGATAACGGCTGGAACAATGAGGGCACCTTTTTCTCCTTTTTGAAGCACTTTTATCTTTATATGAAACAAAGCAAAGGACTCTGTTGATTACTGACAATCACAAAACTCATATAACTTTGCAGACTATCTTCTATTGCAGAGCGAAAAACATCATCATCATGGTTGGATTACCACCCCACATATCACATCGTCTCCAGCCCCTTCTTGTGTCAGGTTCGACCAATTAAAAACCTACTATACCAAGCATGTGACAACTAGATGGTCACTCATCCAGAACAAACTATCACAGACAAAAATATTGGTGAGCTTTTGAGCACCACTTACTTCAAAGCAGCTACAGTTGGAAATGCGGTTGAAAGGGTTTCCAGAATGCGGTATCGAGCCTCACAATCCTCTTGTGTTTAGCAAACATGACTATGTTGCGGCAAAAACTACTG